>JAHRHZ010000134.1:498362-522150 GCA_024137785.1 Ginglymostoma cirratum
TGATGCTGCTTGGCCTGCTGTGTTCATCCAGCTCTACACCTTGTTATCTCAGATTCTCCAGCATTGGCAGTTCCTACTATCTTTATAAATAGCAGATCTTGGACACCATGCTTATAGCTTAAATAAAAATTAACAATTTATTGTTCATGTAACTTTAACAGAACATAGATAAACTGCAAGGTGATCTAATTAATACCTTTGATCTAAACCCAATCTTCTTTGATAACAAACCCCCACTCTCACATTGACAGATAGACAGACACACAGTCAAGGGATAAATTGAAAAAGAAAAAAAAATTGTGATTTGCCAGCTTGATAATCACTTTCATAATGAATACCAGGCCCTCGTGAAATCCCTGGATGATGGGTTGTATTATAGACATATAGGACTGTACATCTTGCTTAAATTCTGAAGTCACTGGCCAATGCCAACAGCCTTAGCAGATTTCCAGAATTAGTCACCCACTTCTTACAGACTGGGGTTCTCTTCTCAGACCATTCAACAACACCCCAACTCCAAGATGACTGTTGCAAGCGAATGTTCTTCAGGCATGTCCTGTTTTCTCCTGTTGCCACTGAAATAACTGCACAGAGGCTGCTATCCTGTCACCAAGTCACCCTTTACTTGCTTGTGCAAGTGCACTGGCTGTGGCCATCCAGCTCAGACTCAGTTGCCTGACCTGAGGAGATTCTAATCTCCTGGTTATATCTTTTTTTCCCCTACGCTACTGGCTTACAGCAGTGGTGTTTATCTTTCCTGTGTTATGTGTGTGTAGGTGCAAAACACCAGTTGTATAAATAACTTTATGAATATTCTACCACCAGGTAAAACACCCATGTGGCCAGGGAACCAGTGACAAGCACAGCCCTGGCCGGTGCAATGCTCACGTGCAAGAAAAATTGAAGGGGAGGATTGGGATCAACTCAAAATAGAATTGGGGGGGGAGAGAGGAAAAAGCAGCCCACACCCACCTCTTTCTAAAGGCATCGAGAGTGTCACTGTGATCATGTGATCGCCTGGTTATATTGGTCAGCCAGGGCTTTCCTCATTGGCCCGGGTTAACAACCTCAATCAATGACCTCATAGTCAACGAGGTCAGCCTGGTTCGAATCACAACAAGAGTGAAACTAGAGGGAGCAAACCAAAGCAACATTATCCGGAAGCTTTCAAAATCCAAAACTGCCTCCTTCCCAAAACACAGTTAGCAACAGTTCAGTCATTTTTCTCTTTCTTTTTCACATTCTCTGTAGTTGGCTGACCAACACCAATCCTCCCTTTATTGACTAATTCAACATCCATCCAGTTGCCAGTACTGAGTGTAACATTTAGTGCCGAATCATCTGCAGTGTTCTTAAAGCAGTAATTAACCTGCAATATCTTTCCAGATCAGTTCCCAATAGCAAACATCTATCTTTTGTTCTAAGATACCAAAATAAGGGGTAAGCCATTTAGAACAGAGTTGAGGAAAAACTTCTTCACCCAGAGGGTGGTGGATATATGGAATGCTCTGCCCCAGAAGGCAGTGGAGGCCAAGTCTCTGGATACTTTCAAGAAAGAGATGGATAGAGCTCCTATAGATAATGGAATCAAGGGTTATGGGGATAAGGCAGGAACAGGATACTGATTGTGAATGATCAGCCATGATCATAATGAATGGGTGTGCTGGCTCGAAGGGCTGAATGGCCTACTCCTGCACCTATTGTCTATTGTCTATAAGCTGTAGAGCTGATGAACACAGCAGGCGAAGCAGCATCAGAGGAGCAGGAAAGCTGACGTTTCAGGTCTGGACCCTTCTCTTTTCTAAAACCAGCTGCTGTTCAAGGTTCAATTCTCCACTGCAATTCACATTTCCAAACTAAAAATAAGAAAAAGGTAAAAGAAAAATTGTGATGGTCTCAACAAGCGAATGTTTCCTCTTATGGAAGGATGTAGAACTAGGGATCATTGTTTAAAAATCGGTGGGGGGTGGGGGGTGGCGCGGTCATGATTCTTGGAGCTATCTTCCTGAAAAGGTGGAGAAAGCAGAGTCCTTGAATATTTTTAAAGCATAGGTGGATAGATTCTTGTTAGACAAGGGGTGAAAGGTTATCAGAGTTATGTGGGAATGTACATTTGAAACTACAGTCAGATCTATCATGATCTTCTTGAATGGCAGAGCATCAGTTGCCCTACTTCTGCTCTTGATTTGTATGTTTGTATGAATCATTGCAGCCTGCAAAACAGCATCAGCGTTGAAACTGTGTCCCCTTTTCAGCAGATTGTGCTATATTCTGTGGTTTAAATGTCCTTTAACCACTTTGACAGCTTCTGTAAAAAGGTAAGTATGTGAGGTAAGTGAAGGGGTGGGGTGCCTGATGGGTGCAAGTACACAGGTGTTAGGTATGGGTGTACGGTGCCTGGTAAGTGAAGGTCACAGCTGCCAAATGGGAAGCAGAGTGTTGTGCACATGCTGGTGAGGGGATAGACAGACAGATAAGTGGATGAGGGCTGATGGTAGTTTGGCAATCAAGTCAGAGGGAAGTTGTGGGGGCAGGTCATGTCGGGTTGCGGGGTGTTCAGAGTTAATGTCCACGGTTGATCAGGGTGGGGAGTTATTGGGTCAGAGTGAGAAATTGTGGGGCTGCGCTAGGGACTGTTGGTGGGGTGTTGTGGTTGGGGGTGGGGGTTATCAGTGGTGAAAGGAGAAGGGTCAGTTTAATAGTTATCCTGGAGTTAGAGTAGATTTTGAAAATCAAAACAGAAATCACTGGAGAAACTCAGCAGTTGGCAGCATCTGTGGAGATAAAGCAGAGTTAATGTTTTAGTCCAATGACTCTTCCTCAGAACGTTCTGAGGAAGGGTCACCAGATCCGAAATGTTAACTCTGATTTTTTCTTTATAGATGCTGCCAGACCTGCTGAGCTTCCAGCAACTTCTGTTTTTCTATCTCCTTTGGTTGTTGTTTCTGTGATCTTTGAAGAAGATGCTTGTTGGAAAGCTTGTTATGTTTTTGAATCTTCATCAAGATTTTTGATGTTCTGTGTTGCACTTTCACCATCTCAGTTGTTTTGGTTCTGAGAATGTGCTTGTTTCCATCAGTACGTAGTTCTGATGGTGACAAGTGAGCACTGGTTGTTGCTTGATTCACTCCAGTGCCATATAACAGCAAATATCAAGAATTTGAGACAAATGTAATGAAAGGAAATTGCAAGAATAAATAAATCTCAAAGGCATGCAAAATGATACAAACCTATAGATTCCTAGACCTGTTCCCTGACAAAATTCAGAAATTGAACACATGAGCATTGAAGGTCACATATTCAGTGGAAGAGAAGAATTGAGGAAGTACTGAACCTGTGCATTTGGACAGCAGGGAAAACAATAACCAGGAATGTCCAGATTAAGATTGCAAGATTTGAAAATACTGATGAATCTAAGTTCAGGTTGTAAAGAGAGGGGGAACGGATTTCAGAGAGGATTGCGGCAGGCATTTCTTAGGTACAATGGCTAAGTTCAATAGAGGGAGTTCTCATCTCAAAAGGAAAAGGTGTTCATAAATCAACCACAATTCTGCCAATAGACTACAAGCAGTCTCCAAGTACTGTAACTGCAGAACTAATGAGGAACAAGAAACCATTTTTCTCACACTCAAAGCCTGCTGTACCTACTGACCCCAACTCTACATGCAACTTCCAACTCTTCAGCTAGAGCAGCAGTTAAAGTTGCTGAATTATGACTTCAAGTTTACAACCCTTTTGTGAATCCACATGCAAGTAACAAGGTTGCAATGATAATGGACTGATCTGAATTTCATCTTCATAAATATATTTCATTCATATCTACTTTTAATATCTGTATCTGTATTTTATCAACTAACTTATGTTTCTTATTTCACAACTTTCAGCAATAATTATATAATAAACAAACCTTTGATCTTGTTTAAAACTAAAGCTTTGTTCTGACTTTTTTAGTTGGAAGACTCAAACAATCAAAAAAGGGTGATGAATGAGCTACACAAATCCATAGTGCTGCAGACATGCATGGTGTGGTCATAGGATATTTCATCATTCAAAGTGGTCTGTGAACTAAGAAAATGTGTGTAAATGTTTTTCAATATGTAAATGATTCAATTTGGAATAAACTAGCAGCAAAGCTTTAGTCTGAAACCAGTGAAGGTTGGTTTGTTACACTACTGTAATTTGCTTAAGTAAAAGTAGTTGAAGTTATTAACTAAATACATACAGGAATTACAAGCAGGTACGATAAATAACATTATAAAGGTTAAATTCAGTTCAGTCCTTTAAGAGGTTGTTGCAGATCTGAAGATTGCACATGAAGTGTTGGTTGTCAAGAGTGAAGGGTTGAAGAATTATGTTGATATCATCTGTAGTTCAGTAGTCAGAGTTAGCCATTATAGGTTGATGCAATAGGTAGAGCAGCTTTGAGGAGCAAGTGACTATCCTTTTTCATTACTGGTTCTGCTGGCACAACACTTGAAGGGCGCCCAGGTTTATTTCTACGACAACTGAGATTATTTCCGTACATCTTCCTCTGTGACTCCCAGTGACAGAGAACCAGCTTTCACATACTGTTCACAGTCTTTTTTAAATTCAAAAATATACTTTATTCATAAAAAATCTTTATACACATAGTTACTAACAGAGTTCAGTTCTGCACAGTAGCATATGAAGGAAACAAACAAACACTTCCAGTCGCCTGCCACTTTAACACTCCACCCTGTTCCCTGGCCAACATCTCTGTCTCAGGCTTGCTGCAGTGTTCCAGCGAAGCTCAGCACAAGTTGGAATAACAACACCTTGTTTTCCACTTGGGAACCCTGCAGCCCTCTGGATTCAATATTGAGTTCAATAATTTTAGGGCCTGAACTCTCCCATGTCCTAGCCTCCTACCCCACACACCAGACCTTGTTGTCACATAGTCTGCCATTACACACTACCTATTGTTAGTCACCAACAGTCCCTATTAACAGCTATTCACCTTCCTAGCCAGATCATTATCAACTCTTTTGTCTGTCCAATTGTTCTTCTGTGTCTTTGGGTTCTATCCCCACCTGTTGTTTATCCCCTGTGTCCTACATATAAACCAACATTTTCCTAACTACCATCAGTTCTGAGGAAGGGTCACTGGTCTTGAAACATTAACTCTGATTTCTCATCACAGACGCTGCCAGATCTGCTGAGCTTTTCTAGAAACTTCTGCTTTTATTTCTGATTCACAGCATCCACAGTTGTTTTGGTTTTTATTTAGTATTTTACTCACTGCCACATCTCTTCTAAGCATGCCCACCTTAAAGAAGTTCTGCTCCTCTCTCCAACGAGATTTCCGTTCCAATCTTTTTCTTGTCCACCGACATTAATTTCACTGTGACTTCTGGTGTTTGCTAAAACTCGTCTCCACAGCCATATCACATTCCTCAGCGACTGCCTCTGGATCAGGCTCACCTCACATGAATTCCAACTGAAGTTTCATCCCTTATGCTTTGAATCCACCTGGAATCACAGGTATCTCTGTAATGTTCAGCGTTCCACAGACAGCTGCTTTCACTGCAGCCTGAGATCCACACTCAGTGCCATGTGGCATCACATGCACACTCTTGACCTCTCTCTCTAACAGCACTGCATCACACTGGTTCAGGCCGCACCACTCCGCAGTTCCACTTCATCCTCCAGCTCATTCACCAGGCTAGCCAGAAATATTTTCTTTTCCTTTCAGGCATCAAGGCCCACAAGATGCAACAACTCAGAGATACCCATGGTCCTCCGGAATCTACCTCCCCTCCCCTCCCCATTCCCTCTGACTCCATCCCCTCCCCCAGCCTGACCTCCTGTTGGGTATTCACCACCCCGCTCACCCTTCCGCTCTCTGATGCTGAACGTTCTGTACTCAGCAAAGGCCTCAGCTTTATCCTTCTGTGTCCCCAACTTAACGAATTTCGGGCACGACATGACGTCAAACTCTTCTTTCACCGTCTTCACCTCCGTGCCCGTATCTTTGGACAAGAGTCCTCTCCCTGTCCCACAGACCCCTTCACCCAGTTCCAACACACTCCCTCCACCTGGACCCCACCCTCTGACCTTTTACCCGGACTCGATCTGTGCGTTAAGAACTGTCAACGTGACATTGGTCACCTCTATTTCTCTGCAACCCCTCACCCATTCCAGCCTATCTCCTTATAAACTGACTGCACTCTGTGCACTCAGATCCAACCCTGACTATGTTATTAAGCTTGTTGATAAGGGTGATGCTATTGTAGTCTGGTGTACTGACCTCTACATTGCAGAGGCTGAGCACCAGCTCTCAGATACCTCCTCCTATCTTCCCCTGGACTATGACCCCACCATGGCACATCAGGCCATTATATCAACTACAGTAACTGACCTCATATCATTTGGTGATCTTCCCCCCCCCACAACCCCCGCCAATGCCTCCAAACTTATAGTCACCCAGCCTGGCACAGCTCACTTCCACCTCCTTCCAAAAATCCATAAACAGGACTGCCTGGGAAGACCCATTGTTTCAGCCTGCTCCCGCCCCACAGAACTCATCTCTTCCTACCTTGACTCAGTCTTTTCTCCCCTGGTCCAGTCTCTGTCCACATACATCCATGATTCCTCTGATGCTTTATGGCAGTTTCAGAATTTCCACTTTGCAGACTCCAGCCACTTCCTCTTTAATATGGATGTGCAATCCCTTTACACATCCATACCTCACCAGGCTGGTCTCAGGGCTATCCGCTTCTTCCTGGAGCAAAGGCCTGAACCGTCCCACCACCCTCTTCAACTTGGTTGAGCTCATGCTCACCCTCAACAACTTCTCTTCTAACTCCTCTCATTTTCTTCAGGTCAGAGGGTTGGCCATGGGTACCCGCATGGGTCCCAGTTATGTCCGTCTCTTCATGGGGTATGTGGAACATTCTTTGTTCTAGTCCTGTTCTGGCCCCCACCCACAACTCTTTCTCCAATCTTTGGATGAGGTAATCATTGCTTCTTCCTTCTCTCATCCGGAATTGGAAAGGTTCATCAGTTTCGCTTCCAATTTCCACCCCACCCTCACTATCACCTGGTCTACCGTTGACTCCGTCCTTTCCTTCCTTGACATCTCTGTTTCCATCAGTGGGGATAGACTGGCCACTAATACCTACAAATAAACCCACTGACTTTCACAGCTTACCTGGACTAAACATCCTCGCACCAAGCTTCCTGTTTTGACTCCATTCCATTCTCTCAGTTCCTCCAACTCTGTTTCATATGTTCAGATGAGGTCAACTCCAACAAGGGACCTTCCAAAATGCCCACCTTCTTCCTCAACCAAGGATTCCCCAGCACCATTGTTGACAGGGCCCTCAGCTGGGTCCGACCATTACCTGCACTTCCGCCTTCACCCCCTCTCTTCCCTCCAGCAACAGTGATAAGGTTCCCCTTGTCATTACCTATCATCCCACCAGCATCCACATCGTTAGAAGATCATCAGCTGCCATTTATGCCACCTTCAATGAGATGCCACCACCAGACACCAAATCCCCTCCTGCCCCTTGTCTGCCTTCCGCAGGGACCGTTCCCTCCAGGACACCCTGGTCCGCTCTTCCTTCACTCCCAGCAACCCCCACAGCCTCACAGCATCTTCCCCTGTGACTGGCAAAGGTGTAACACCTGCCTATTTACGTCCTCTGTCCCAGTATCTAAGAGGCAAAACATACCTTCCAGGTGAAGCAGCACTTTACCTACACTTCCCACAATTTTGTTTACTGCATTTGCTGCTCAACAATGTGGTCTCCTCTACATTGGGGAAACGAAGCACAGACTGGGTGACTGCTTCACCAACCATCTATGTTCTGCCTGCAAAAAAGACCCTGAGCTTCCAGGTGCCTGCCATTTTAACAAACCACCCTGTTTCCTAGCCAACATCTATGTCTCAGATAACAAGGTGTAGAGCTGGATGAACACAGCAGGCCAAGCAGCATCAGAGGAGCAGGAAGGCTGACGTTTTGGGCATAGACCCTTCTTCAGAAATGGGGGAGGGAAGGGGGTTCTGAAATAAATAGGGAGAGAGGGGAAGGCAGATAGAAGATGGATAGAGGAGAAGATAGGTGGACAGGAGACAGACAGGTCAAAGAGGCGGGGATGGAGCCAGTAAAGGTGCATGTAGGTGGGGAGGTAGGGAGGAGATAGGTCAGTCCAGGGAGGACAGACAGGTCAAGGGGGCGGGATGAGGTTAATAGGTAGGAGCTGGGGGTGGGGCTTGAGGTGGGAGGAGGGGATAGGTGGGAGAAAGGATAGGTTAGGGAAGCAGGGATGACCTGGGCTGGTTTTGGGATGTGGTAGGGGGAGGGGAGATTTTGAAGCTTGTGAAGTCCACACTGATACCATTGGGCTGCAGGGTTCCCAAGCCGAATATGAGGTGCTGTTCCTGCAACCTTCCGGTAGCGTTGTTGTGGCAGTGCAGGAGGCCAGGATGGACATGTTGTCTGAGGAATGGGAGGGGGAGTTGAAATGGTTCGTGACTGGGAGGTGCAGTTGTTTAGTGCGAACCGAGCGTAAGTGTTCTGCAAAGCGGTCCCCAAGCCTTCGCTTGGTTTCCCCGATGTAGAGGAGGCCACAACAGGTACAGCGGATGCAGTATACCACATTAGCATATGTGCAGGTGAACATCTGCTTGATGTGGAAAGTCTTCTTGGGGCTTGGGATGGGGGTGAGGGGGGAGGTGTAGGGGCAGGTGTAGCATTTCTAGCGGTTGCAGGGAAAAGTGCCGGGTGTGGTGGGGCTGGAGGGGACTGTGGAGTGGATAAGGGAGTCATGGAGAGAGTGGTCCCTCCTGAAAGCAGGTAAGTGTGGGGAGGGAAAAATATCTTTGGTGGTGGGTTCGGATTGCAGATGACGGAAATGTCGGAGGATGATGCGTTGGATCCGGAGGTTGGTGGGGTGGTACGTGAGGACGAGCAGGATTCTGTTTTGGTTGTTATTGCGGGGACGGAGTGTGGGAAATGCAGGAGACACGGTCGAGGGCGTTCTCGACCACTGAGGTGGGGAAGTTGCGGTCAAACCATGTCTCGGGTTTGCTTTAGTGTTCCAATGAAGCTCAATGCAAGTTGGAAGAGCGACGCCTCATTTTCCACTTGGGGACCCTGCAGCCCTCTGGACTCAATATGGAGTTAATAATTTTAGGGCCTGAACTCCCCCGTGTCCTGACTCTCTACCCTACACACCAGGCCTTGTTATCACAAAGTCTGCCATTACCCATTACCTATTATTAGACACTAACAGTCTCCATTAACAGCTATTCACCTTTCTAGCCAGATCGTTATCCACTCCTTTGTCTGTCCAACTGTTCTTCTTTCTCTTTGGGCTCTATCCCCACCTGTTGTTTACTCCTTACCCCTTCCCCCAACCTTATGTTCTGCATAAAAACTGCTATTTTCTGAGTTAACATCAGTTCTGAGGAAGGGTCACTGGACCCGAAACATTAATACTGATTTTTCTTCACAAGTGCTGCCAGACCTGCTGAGTTTTTCCAGTAATAGAGATAAAAGGTACTGCAGATGCTGGAGAATCCGACTTAACAAGGTGTGGGGCTGGATGAACACAGCAGGCCAAGCAGCATCATAGGAGCAGGAAAGCTTGACGTTTCGGGCCCTGACCCTTCATCAGAAATGGGGGAGGGGAAGAGGGTTCTGAAATAAATAGTGAGAGAGGGGGAGGCAGATAGAAGATGGATAGAGGAGAGGAAGGTGGAAAGGAGGCAGACAAGTCGAAGAGGCGGGGATGGAGCCAGTAAAGGTGAGTGTAGGTGGGGGGGTAGGGAGGAGATAGATCAGTCCAGGGAGGACGGACAGGTCAAAGGGGTGGGATGAGGTTAGTAGGTAGGAGATGGGGGTGGGGCTTGAGGTGGGAAGAGGGGATAGGTGAGAGGAAGGACAGGTTAGGGAGGTGGAGATGAGCTGGGCTGGTTTTGGGATGCGGTTGGGGGAGGGGAGATTTTGAAGCTTGTGAAATCCACATTGATACCATTGGGCTGCAGGGTTCTCAGGCTGAATATGATTTGCTGTTCCTGCAGCCTTCGGTGGCATCACTGTGGCATTGCAGGAGGCCCAGGATGGACATGTCGTCTGAGGAATGGGAGGGGGAGTTGAAATGGTTCGCGACTGGGAGGTGCAGTTGTTTGTTGCGAACTGAGCGCAAGTGTTCTGCAAAGCGGTCCCCAAGCCTCCGCTTGGTTTCCCCGATGTAGAGGAAGCCATAACGGGTACAACGGATGCAGTATACCACATTGGCAGATGTGCAGGTGAACATCTGCCTGATGTGGAAAGTCTTTTTGGGGCCTGGGATTGGGGTGAGGGAGGAGGTGTGGGGGCAGGTGTAGCACTTCCTGCGGTTGCAGGGAAAAGTGCCGGGTGTGGTGGGGCTGGAGGGGAGTGTGGAGCGCACAAGGGAGTCGCGGAGGGAGTGGTCGAGTAACTTCTGTTTTTGTTCCAAATAAACATTGGAGTTTGATTCTCCCCAACAAACAAACCCAAAGGCATTTCTTACTCGTGCAGAATTATATTCACATATATTTGAGGCAATGGGAGGGTCCGGTAACTGAAAAGGTCCCCATTTACTTCAGCATAAGTGGATGGTTGTCTTTCCCCACTGTTCCTTGGCAACAGCTGCCCCAGGCTTTAGTGCATCCCTTAGCACATATTCCTGGATCTTGAGTGTACCAGTCTATGACATTCGGTTGGTGTCAACTCCTTGCTCTGAAAGATCAACAAGCTTTGGGCAGACCAAAGAGTGTCTTTCACCAAGTTGACAGTCCTCCTGGTGCAGTCGATGTTTGTCTTGATGTGCATCCCGGGGAACAGACCATAGAGCACAGAGCCCTGTGTCACAGAGCTGCTCAAGACAAACCTCAACAAAAACGACTGAATCTTTCTCTCGGCTTTCTTTGTAAAGGCACATTCCAGCAGGAAATGTGTGACAGTTTCTAGACCTCTGCAGCCTCTATGAGGGCAAACCAGACGTACAAGAAGGATCTCATCTCACCACCAGTCAAGTGATGTCTTGGTGCTTCTGGAAAGTTGTTTTTCAAAGATGTTTTTCTTTGCAAGTTCCTCCATGAAGGACCGTTGATATGGAACAGCCCAACTACTTGGAGCGTTCCTTGGCAATCAGGCCAGTCCCACCCTTCGCAACATCTGGGACAGTTAGAACCTCAGCACACAGTGACACTTGGTATTTGCATACTGAGGGTCTACGCATCGCTTGATTCAGCTGCACACACAAAGGTGGCCATCAGAATGAGGGTGGCGTTGGGTACAGTTCCCCTCCCACCACCAACCCTGCCCCCCGGCAATTATCCAGAGCTTTGTACACAAGCATGGAAGACAATAAAGTGGAAGATGCCTTGATGAATACAATGGTGCAGGTTTGGGGAATGGGCCAGACCTGCGCTGTGTACAACAACAGAAAGAGGGCCTCACGACTCATGACCAGGATTTTACCTGCAATGGAGAGGGAGTGGTGCTTCCAAAAGACTAGTTTCTGTCTCACCTTGGCAATTTACTCCTCCTAAGATTTTGTGTATACCTCAGCCCCTCTGAACCATAGTCAATACACCTTTAGGTAATTCATTCCGATGGTGAAGGGGCTAAAGGATTAGTCAGCCCAATTCCCAAAGAACATGGCCTCGTTCATGCCTTGATTTACCTTGACTCCTGAGGCCAGTTTGAACTGGTCGCAGATGCGCATGAGTCTGGCCACTGACAGCAGATTTGAGTAGAAAACGGCAACGTCATCCATGTACAGGGAGGCTTTGACCTGCAGTCCTCTGCTGCCTGGAATAGACACCCATCTCAGGCTCGCAACCTTCCTGATGGACTCAGCAAAAGGCTCTATTTAACACACAAACAAGGCAGAAAAGAGTGAGTAGTCCTGACTGACTCCAGATCTGATCAGGAAACTCTCTGGTTCCCACCCATTGATTGAGACTGCACCAATGATGTTGGTGTAGAGTAGTTAGATCCAATTGCGGGTTCCCTCCCCAAAGCCCATTTTGGAGAGCATGTCTCACATGTAGGTATGCGATATCCTCTCAAAGGCCTTCTTCTGGTCCAGGCTAATGAAGCAGGCATCCGCCCCCCTGTCCTACACGTAGGCATCATATCCCTGAGGAATGTGAAGGTCTCAGAGATTGTGCTGCTAGGTACAACACAGGTTTGGTCGAGGTCAATCACTGGTCCCAGACCAGACCTAATCTAATTGGCAATGACCTTAGACAGCATTGAGTTAATTCAGTTGACAGCTGTGGCTCGAATTGCCTTTCTAGTTTCTCCTGAGGTCTCTGCACAGAATGGATGTTCTCAGCCAGACTTTAAACACATGGCTACTATCTACAAAGATAATGAGTCATTGTTCCACATAAAGGCAAGATGTCAATCATGCGAGAATTGCTTTGAAGGATCACTGTGAATTTTCATACATTTAGAACATGCAGTTGTTTTCCTAATTGAACCTTATGGAATTTCAAATGTCTTTTGTGATTCTTCTTAGGGTAAGCATAAATTGGTTCCACCAGAAGACTGTTCAAAGTTAATCCTCAAGAGAAGTCAGGTGACTTCTGGCCACAATTTCATTTATGGCTTCTTGTGTCTAATAAAAAAGCAGCTCCTCCATCATGGGTCCCTCTGGGATCCCTTCAGTTATACCTCCCTGGTTACCTGTCCCCACCCCTCTTAGACTTGGGACCATAGCCCCTAACTGTCATGGTCTCCTGTTGAGAAGCTGCTGATAAATCTCCAGCACTTATGCCCTGGGAATTTCCTGTTGCTACTTTGCTGGTACTAGGTATATTTCCTGGTTTTTATTTTTGTGATTATCCCCCTGCCTGATCTCCCCACTATCTCCACCGCTTCAACCCCCACCCAACCACTGCTTCTCCCATTCTTCCCCTACGTCCCATTCCTGGCTTGTTTCCTTCCCACCCACCTCCCCCTGACCATCTATTCCCTCCCTTGGTCCAATTGCTTCCAAATAAGTTGCTCCGCAATTCCAGAGTCAGCAAACACTGCCATTTTGAAAGTGTTTTCAAAGGATCCTTGATGAGTTATTGCAGTGTGTGTTGTCGATGATACACATTGCTGTTATTGTGCACCACCAGTAGAAGGAATGAATGCTGAAGATGGTCAATGGGTTGCCAATTAAGCAGGTTGCTTTGTCCTGAATGGTGTCAATCTTCTTGAGTGTTGTTGGAGCTGCACCCATCCAAGCAAGTGGAGAGTATTTCATCACACCCCTGACTTGTGTCTTGTAGATGGTAAGCAGACTGTGGGGAGACAGTTCCTTGCCACAGAATTCTTAGCTTCTGACTTGATCTTGTCACCATAGTATTTCCAACTGGAAATAACTTGAAACTAATGACACACTTTGGCAGCATAATCATGGATTTGTGAAGGGGAAATCATATTTGACAGCTCTTTTGGAATTTTATGAGGGTGTAGCTTGTAGCATAGATATAGGAGGACAGGTGCATTTGATTTATTTGGATTTTTAAGAAGCCTTTTGATAAGGTCCAACACAGGAGGCTAGTAAAAAATGTTTGAACGTGTGGGACTGTGTGTCATATACTAGTATGGATTGCAAATTGGTCAATAGACAGAAAGCAGAGACTAAGAATAAATGAGTCATTCTCAGGATGGAAGGCTGTTACTGGTGTGGTACCTCAAGAATCAGTCTTTGGGTCCCAACTGTTTGCAATTTGTACAAATAATTTGGATGTGCTCACCAACTGGATTATTTCCAAATTTTTGGATGACAAAATTTGGTGGGAATTTACTTTGAGAGCAAGGAAGCTTCAAAGTGAACTTGGACTGCATAAGTGAACAGATAAGAACACGACAGACAGAATATGTGAATAATTTTTTTTAAAAATCATTCATGGGATGAGGGCATCGCTGGCCAGACCAGCATTTATTGCTCATCCCTAATTGCCCAGAGGGCAGTTAAGAGTCATTTGCATTGCTGTGGGTCTGGAATCATCTGTAGGCCAGAGCAGGTAAGGATGGCAGTTTCCTTCCCTATAGGATACTATTGAATGAGATGAGTTTTTTTCTGACAATTGACAATGGATTCACGGCTATCATTAGACTCTTAATTCCAGATGTCATGGCAGGATTCAAACCTGGGTCCCCAGAAAGTTAGGTCTTCACCTTCCTATAAATGTGAAGTCATCTAATTTGATAGAAGAAACTGAAAGGCAGAATATTTCTTAAGTGTTACAGCATGAGAGTGTGGTGGTCCAAAGGGATTTAGCTGTGTTTGTTGATTAGTCACTAAATGCTAGTATGCAGGTGCAGCAATCAATTAAGAAGGCGAAGGGAATTTCAGTGCAGAAGCAAAAATTGCTTAATCCGGTTATATACAGCTTTGATGGGGCTGCATCTGGAATATTGTGTGCGGTTGCAGCCTCCATACGTAGCGAAGGAAACACTTGGAGTCATAGAGTCTTACAGCATAAGACAGGCCCTCAGGCCCAAACTGGTCCACTCTGACCACATTTCCCTGCACTTGGCCCATATCCTTCTAAACCCTTCTTGTCCATCTATTTGTCTAAATAGCCTTTTTATTGCTGTTAATGTACCAGCCCCAACAAATTCCGCTGGCAGCTCATTCCATATGCGTACCCACCCTCTACGTAAAAAAAGTTACCCCTCAGGTTCCTGTGTATTCTTTCCCCTCTTACCTTAAACTGATGCCCACTAGTCCTCGATTCCCCAACTCTGGGCAAAAGACTGAGTGCATTCACCCTATCCATGCCTCTCCTGATCTTATACACTTCTATAAGATCCCCCCTCAGTCTTGTACTCTCTGAAGAAAAATGTTCTCGCTTGTCCAACCTCTCCCTATAGCTCAGCCCCTTGAGTCCTGGAAACATCCTTGTAAATTTCTTCTGCACTCTCTTCAGCTGAACATCCTTCCTATAGCAAGGTGACCAAAACTGAACACAATACTCCAAGTGTGGTCTCACCTACGTCCTGTACAACTGCAACATAACTACTCAACTTCTATACTCAATGCCCTGACTGATGAAGGCCAAAAGTCTTCTTCACTGCCCTGTCTACCTGTGACTCCACTTTCAGAGCACCATGCACCTGAACTCCAAGGTCCCTCTGAACCACCACACTTCTTAAGGCTCTACCACTGACCGTTGAAACTCCTACCTTGATTTGACTTTCCAAAATACACATCTCATACATTTGTCATTTCTCGGCCCACTTCCCTAACTGATCAAGATCCTGCTGCAATTTCTGATAACCTTCCTCACAGTCCATGAATTTACGAATCATGCCATGTACATTCTAATTCAAATCATTGATATAGATAACAAACAGCAAAGGGCCCAGCACCAACCCCTGACGCACACCACTAGTCACAGCCTCCAATTCGACAAGCATCCTTCCACTATTCCTCATTGTTTCCTACCATCAAGCCAATTGTGTATCCAATTTGTCAGCTGTCCCTGTATTCCATATGATTTAACCTTCCAGAGCAGTCTACCATGTGGAACCTTGTCAAAGGCCTTACTGAAATCCATGTAGACTATGTCTACCACCCTGCCCTCATCAACCTTCCTGGTCACTTCATGAAAGCACTCTAACAAATTTGTGAGGCATGATTTCTCACACACAAAGCCATGCTGACTATTCCTAATCAAACTCTGTCTTTCCAAATGCATATAAATCTTATCCCTCAGAATCTTCTCAAGTAACTTACCTACCACAGGTAATAGGCTTACTGGTCTATAGTTCCCAGGTTTTTCTTTGCAGCCCTTCATGAATAAGGGCACAATGTTCACTACCCTCCAGTTTTCCAGGACCTCACCCGTGGCTAATGATGATGCAAATATATCAGCCAGGGCCCCTGCAATTTCCTGTCTAGCCTCTTGCAGGGTTCCTGGATATATCTGGTCAGGACCAGGAGATTTATCCATCTTCATACATTCTAATACTTCCCACAGCTCCTGTACTGTGATTATGGACTGTTCTCAAGTTTCACCACTAAATTCCCCAAGTTCCCAAGTCTTTGTGTCTTTCTCCACAGTAAACACAAAGGAGAAATATTCACTGATGACCTCACCCGTCTCTTGTGGTTCCACAAATACATGTCCACTTTGGTCCTTAAGGGGTCCCATTCACTCTCTAATTATTCTTTTTCCTGTAACATATCTGAAGAATCTCTTTGGATTCACCCTAATCTCAGCCAAAGCTATCTCGTGTCCCCTTTTCGCCTTTCTGATTTCCTTCTTCGGTAAACTCCTGTATCCTCTATATACCTCTAAGGATTCCCTTAATCCCAGCTGCCATGCCTCCTTTTTTCTGGTTAAAGCCTCAAATATCTCTCAACATCCAGGGTTCCGTACTCCTGCCAACCTTTCCCTTCACCCTCACAGGTACATATAGACCTTGAACTCTAGCTATCACACTTTTAAAGGCCTCCCACTTGCCGGACGTCCTTTTGCCTGCAAACAAACTACTCCAATCAACGCCTGAAATCTCTCATCTAATTCCATCAAAATTCGCCTTGCCCCAGTTTAGAAGTTGTGGATCAGTTTTGTCCCACTCCATAACTATTTTAAAATTAGTAGAACTATGGTCATTGGTCCCAAAATGCTCCCCACTGTCATCTCAGTCACCTGTCCTGCCTATCTCCCAAGACTGAGTCACATCTTGTCCCTTTCCGAGTAGGACCCTTGATATACTGCTTACCAGAGAGCAGTGCTTCACAAGCTTTAATCTACTCTGACCTGATTTAGACTGCCTGACATTCTTAAATATTGGCTGGAGTGATTCATACCAGACGTTAATGTGCCTCAGAAGTCAATTACAAAGTACTTCCAACCACCTTGAAATTTTATGGCTAATACCTTCTGTTTCAAATTGTACTATGGGAGGACAGGAGGTCACCCTCAGATTATACAATATTGGTATAGAATCAATATTGATAAGTTCACAATATTACATTGAATTTTAACAGATAGAAAATTGCATGGGTTACATATTAAAAAACTGACCTCTGCTCTAGGATTTCCATTGTGTGCCCAGCCCCTCATATTCTGAAGCACTGACCATTGAAACATAGTCTGAAATGGAAATGCATTCATTTTTATCCAAGAGCTGTGACATTTTAAAAATTTTGCTCTGTCCTGTTTTACATTTAATGTTGTTTTATATTGTTTTTAAAATTTGCATTTTTTGTGTTTTACTCCATTAACAGGAAATAATAAATCTACTGAGTGCAAGACAGTTTCTTTCACCTAGGGCCCAAATGATTCTTGCTCAAGCTTTTCTGCAGCTCAGTGACTTAAGAAAGTCAGAAACCTTGTGTAACTCAAAAGAAGCTGCAATGCAGGAAAAAATTAATCTGTGTGTTTCTGCTCAGAAACTGATTTTTGACCAGGTACTAGTTTTAATTTTATTTTTATCCATAGAATTGACATATGGCACGTGTAATATGTTATGTAACAAGTCACATTGTTATGATCCAGTTGAACATTGTTCCTGCTCTTTCATCCCTGCACTATTAAATTGAAACATCAACAGTGATGCTGTAGGAGTTGCTTGGAAGTGAGTTCAAACAGTTTCAGCAAAAAGCGCATCATTTAATAAGGATTCTAACAGCAGGTTTCAGAGGGGCTTATGTCTTATAACATGAAATTTAAAATTTAGGCATGTTTTTGCATCTATAAATACAAAGGAAATGATTCTCCAGAGTAAACACATTCCATGGCAGGGCACTAGGATGTCCAGAAGAACAGGGCGATTTTGGGATACTTGTCCACAGATCTCTAAAGGCAGCAGGACAGGATAATAGGGTAGTTAAAAAGGCGTACAGAATACTTGACAATATTGGTTGAGGCACAGATTATAAGAGCAGGGAGATTATGTTGGGGTTGTACAAAACTTTGAATGGCAACAGCTGGAGTAGTACATGCAATTCTGGTTACCACAATATAGGGAAGATGTGATTGCACTCGACGGGGTGTGGAGGAGATTCACCAGGATGTTGCCTTGCGTGGAGCACTTTAGCTATGAAGAAAGGCTGGGTAAACTCAGTTTGTTTTCTTTGGAGCAGAGAAGATTGAGAGGGGTAGGAGCTGCAGATGGTGGAGAATCTGAGATAACAAGGTGTAGAGCTGGATGAACACAGCAGGCCAAGCAGCATCAGAGGAGCAGGAAGGCTGACGTTTCGGGCTTAGACCCTTCTTCAGAAATGGGGGAGCGGAAGGGGGTTCTGAAATAAATAGGGAGAGAGGGGGAGGCAGATAGAAGATGGATAGAGGAGAAGATAGGTGGAGAGGAGACAGACAGGTCAAAGAGGCGGGGATGGAACCAGTAAAGGTGAGTGTGGGTGGGGAGTTAGGGAGGAGATAGGTCAGTCCAGGGAGGACGGACAGGTCAAGGGGGCGGGATGATGTTAGTAGGTAGGAGATGGGGGTGGGGCTTGAGGTGGAAGGAGGAGATAGGTGAGAGGAAGGACAGGTTAGGGAGGCGGGGACAGGCTGCGCTGGTTTTGGGATGCGGTTAGGGGAGGGGAGATTTTGAAGCTTGTGAAGTCCACATTGATACCATTGGGCTGCAGGGTTCCCCAAGAGGAATATGAGGTGCTGTTCCTGCAACCTTCGGGTGGCATCGTTGTGGCACTGCAGGATGCCCAGGATGGACATGTCGTCTGAGTAATGGGAGGGGGAGTTGAAATGGTTCGCGACTGGGAGGTGCAGTTGTTTAGTGCGAACTGAGCATAGGTGTTCCGCAAAGCGGTCCCCAAGCCTCCGCTTGGTTTCCCCGATGTAGAAGAGGCCACAACGGGAACAGCAGATACAGTATACCACATTAGCAGATGTGCAGGTGAACATCTGCTTGATGTGGAAAGTTTTCTTGGGGCCTGGGATGGGGGTGAGGGGGGAGGTGCAGGGGCAGGTGTAGCACTTCCTGCGGTTGCAGGGAAAAGTGCTGGGTGTGGTGGTGCTGGAGGGGAGTGTGGAGTGGACAAGGGAGTCACAGAGAGAGTGGTTCCTCCGAAAGCAGATAAGGGTGGGGAGGGAAAAATGTCTTTGGTGGTGGATTCGGATTGCAGATGGCGGAAGTGTCGGAGGAGGATGCGTTGGATCCGGAGGTTGGTAGTGTGGTTCGTGAGGACGAGGGGCATTCTGTTTTGGTTGTTATTGCGGGGAGGGAATGTGAGGGATGAGTTGCGGGAAATGCGGGAGACACGGTCAAGGGCGTTCTCGACCACTGACGGGGGGATATTGCGGTCCTTGAAAAATGAGGACATCTGAGATGTACGGGAGTGGAATGCCTCACCTGGGAGCAGATGCGGTGGAGGCGAAGGAATTGGGAATGGGGGATGGCATATTTGCAGGAAGGTGGGTGGGAGGAGGTGTATTTTAGGTAGCTGTGGGAGTCAGTGGGCTTGAAATGGATATCGGTTTCCAGAGTTGCCAGAGATGGAAACAGAGAGGTCCAGGAAGGAGAGAGAGGTATCAGAGATGGTCCAGGTGAACTTAAGGTTGGGGTGGAAGGTGTTGGTGAAGTGGATGAACTGTTCGAGCACCTCGTGGGAGCACAAGGTGGCCACGATACAGTCATCAATGTAATGGAGGAAGAGATGAGGTTTGGGGCCAGTGTAGCTACGGAGGAGGGATTGTTCCACGTATCAAGAGGCAGGCATAGCTTGGGCCCATGCGGGTACCCATGGCCAGCCCCTTTGTATGTAGGAAGTGGGAGGAATTGAAAGAGAAGTTGTTGAGGGTGAAGACGAGTTCAGCTAAGCGGATGAGGGTGTCAGTGGAGGGGGACTGGACGGGCCTGCAGGACAGGAAGAAGCTGAGGGCCTTTAGGTCATCTGCATGGGGAATGCAGGTGTATAGGGACTGGACATCCATGGTAATGATGAGGTATTGGGGACCAGGGAATTGAAAATTTTGGAGGAGTTGGAGGGCGTGGGTGGTGTCACGGACGTAGGTAGGGAGTTCCTGGAGCAAGGGGGAGAAAATGGATTCGAGATAGGTGGAGATAAGTTTGGTGGGACAGGAGCAGGCAGAGACAATGGGTAGACCAGGGCAGTCAGATTTGTGGATTTTGGGAAGGAGATAGAAGCGGGCAGTGCGGGGTTGGGGAACGATGAGGTTGGAGGCTGTGGGTGGGAGGTCACCTGAGGTGATGAGGTTGAGGATGGTTTGGGAGATGATGGTTTGGTGGTCGGGGATGGGATCATTATCAAGGGAGCGGTAGGAGGAGGTGTCGGAGAGTTGGCGCCAGGCCTCGGTGATATAGAGGTCAGTGCGCCATACTACAACTGCGCCTCCCTTGTCTGCGGGTTTTATGGTGAGGCTGGGATTGGAGCGGAGGGAGTGGAGGGCTGCACGTTCTGCAGGGGAGAGGTTGGAGTGGGTGAGAGGGGTGGAGTGGTTGAGGCAATCGATGTCTCGACGACAATTAGAGATGAAGAGATCGAGGGAGGGTAGGAGGCCTTGGGGTGGTGTCCAGGAGGAGTGGGTGTGATGGAGGCGGGAGAAGGGGTCAGTAAAGGGAGGGTTCGGCTCACAGTTAAAGAAGTAAACGCAGAGGCAGAGGCGGCAGAGAAACTGTTCAACGTCGAAGTGTGAGCGGTATTCGTTGATGTGTGGGTGGAGGGGGACAAAGGTGAGCCCTTTACTAAGGACTGACCGTTCGTCCTCAGTAAGGGGGAGGTCTGGGGGGATGGTGAAGACTCAGCAGGGCTGGGTGCTGCTGTCTCCTCTGGAGCTGCTGGCTGTGGAAGCAATGGGCGGAGTGACGTCGGCATTGGGCAGAGTGACGTCGGCGTTGGCAGTGGGCGGAGCGGGGTAGGCCGTGGCAGCTGCGGTGTCGGCAGGTGCGTCCTCAGTGTCTGTGGTGTTGGCCTCGGAAATGGAGGCGGTGGCATTAGCAGCGGTGTCGATGGCGTTCGCTGTCCCAGAAGTGGTGTACCCGGAAGTGGCGGATGTGACGTCATCCGTGGGTGCTCCGAAACTGGCCACAAGGCCGATGGCGGCGGGCACATTGTGGCGAAGGTCCTGGGTAGGGTTGGGGATTTGGGGGGTGGAGGAATCCCGTTTTGGGTGGCAGGCACCAATAAGTTTACTGTACTTACGGTAGAATTGTGAGTTTAGGTTGTGGATCCTACGAAGAATGAAAAACAGGAGAGGTCCTTTGCAGGTCTGGGAGAGGGCGGCTCAGAGCCGGGGTAGGCTTGATTGTAGTCCCAGGAGATGCCGGTGCATCGCTGCGAGTGTGTGTTTCAGGAGTCGCACGGAGAAATGTTTTTGAAGGATCTCAATGTTCTGAATGTAGACATTGTCGTGGTTGGGGCCAAATTGGGAAGGCCTAAATGTGGACTGGAGTCCATTGAGGAGGATCCAGTTCTGTAGGCAGGTAATAAGAAAGGTAATGTGGCTGTCGTACCTGGTTTGCTTCAGGATGTGGTCGAGCAGTTTCAAGGCCAAAGAGATTACGAGAGAGTTGCAGTGGGACAGAGATCCACTGAGGTTTTTCCGGAGGGAGGAGGGTAACTTCTTCAGGGTAGGCATCCTTAGAAGAGGCTTCGAGGTGGGGTTAAAATTGTTTCGGAGACCGTAGGAACTGCAGATGGTGGAGAATCTGAGATAACAAGGTGTCGAGCTGGATGAACACAGCAGGCCAAGCAGCATCAGAGGAGCAGGAAGGCTGACGTTTCGGGCCTAGACCCTTCTTCAGAAATGGGGGAAGGGAAGGGGGTTCTGAAATAAATAGGGAGAGAGGGGGAAGCGGAGAGAAGATGGATAGAGGAGAAGATAGGTGGAGAGGAGACAGATAGATCAAAGAGGCGGGGATGGAGCCAGTAAAGGTGAGTGTGGGTGGGGAGTTAGGGAGGAGATAGGTCAGTCCAGGGAGGACGGACAGGTCAAGGGGGCGGGATGAGGTTAGTAGGTAGGAGATGGGGGTGGGGTTTGAGGTGGGAGGAGGGGATAGGTGGGAGGAAGGACAGGTTAGGGAGGCGGGGACAAGCTGGGCTGGTTTTGGGATGCGGTTGGGGGAGGGGAGATTTTGAAGCTTGTGAAGTCCACATTGATACCATTGGGCTGCAGGGTTCCCCAAGCGGAGTATGAGGTTTTGTTCCTGCAACCTTTGGGTGGCATCGTTGTGGCACTGCAGGATGCCCAGGATGGACATGTCGTCTGAGGAATGGGAGGGGGAGTTGAAATGGTTCGCGACTGGGAGTTGTCGTCTGAGGAATGGGAAGGGGAGTTGAAATGGTTCGCGACTGGGAGGTGTCGTCTGTGGAATGGGAGGGGGAGTTGAAGTGGTTCGCGACTGGGACGTGTTGTCTGAGGAATGGGAGGGGGAGTTGAAATGGTTCACAACTGGGGGGACTCACAGTCGCGAACCATTTCAACTTCCCCTCCCTTTCCTCAGACGACATGTCCATCATGGGCATCCCGCAGTGCCACAACCATGCCACCCGAAGGTTGCAGGAACAGCACCTCATATTCCGCTTGGGGAACCCTGCAGCCCAATGGTATCAATGTGAACTTCACAAGCTTCAAAATCTCCCCTCCCCCTACCACATCCCAAAACCAGCCCAGCTCGTCCCCGCCTCCCTAACCTGTCCTTCCTCCCACCTATCCCCTCCTCCCACCTCAAGCCCCACCCCCATCTCCTACCTACTAACCTCATCACGCCCCCTTGACCTGTCCGTCCTCCCTGGACTGACTGATCTCCTCCCTAACTCCCCACCCACACTCACCTTTACTGGCTCCATCCCTGTCTCTTTGACCTGTCTGTCTCCTCTCCACCTATCTTCTCCTCTATCCATCTTCTATCTGCCTCCCCCTCTCTCCCTATTTGTTTCAGAACCCCCTTCCCTTCCCCCATTTCTGAAGAAGGATCTAGGCCCAAAATGTCAGCCTTCCTGCTCCTCTGATGCTGCTTGGCCTAAGATTGAGAGGGGACCTGATTGAGATATACAAAATTGTGATGGGTATAGACAGGATGGATAGATAACAGCTGTTCCCCTTTGTTGAAGGGTCAATAACGAGGGGATATAATTTTAAGGTGAAAGGCAGGAGCTTTAGACAAGTTTGGAAAAAAGGTGTTTTTCACCCAGAGGATGGTGAGAATCTGGAATGCACTGCCTGGGAGGAAAGTTGAGGCAGGAAAGCTCACAAGCTTTAAAACATACTTGGATGAGCACTTGAAATGTTGTGATATTCAAGGCTATGGGGAAGGTGGTGGAAAGTGGGGAAAAAGACCAAAAGAACTGTGGATGCTCAAAATCTGAAACAAAAACAGAAATTGCTAGAAATTTTGGCAGGTCTGGCAGTATCTGTGGAGAGAAATCAGAGTTAACGTTTCAGGCCAGTTACCTTCTTCAGAACACAGTTGTGCTCCATAATGCCTGAAAGGAAAAGAAAAGGTTTCTTGTTAGAGTGTCGAATGAGCTGGAGGATGAAGTGGAACTTGGGGGCAGGGCAGTTCTGAGCTAGTGTGAGGTTGAGAGTGTGCATGGTGACCCATGAACCTGAGTGTGGATCTTGGGATGCAGCAAGAACAGCTGTCTGAGGAATGTTGAACATCATCGAGATACCTGTGATCCTGTTTGGATTCAAAACACAAAGGTGGGATCAGTATAGATAGATCACCGCAGAATTGATGGGCTGAAGGGCCTCTTCTGTGCTGTCTAACTCTGACTCTGTCTCTGATGGTCTATAAACTAAATAGTATTATAATCCTGAGATAAAAGGTACTGCAGATCCTGGAGA
>JAHRHZ010000134.1:522550-558926 GCA_024137785.1 Ginglymostoma cirratum
ACCTGCACATCTTTAGACTCATAATAGTTCAGCAATACTGTGGATTCTTGAAATCTCCAAGCTGTATTACCCCTCACCATGTCCAAACTGCATTTGAACCCCAACCTACACCACACATTCCATGTGGTGAAGAA
This sequence comes from Ginglymostoma cirratum, assembly GCA_024137785.1. Taxonomy (NCBI): domain Eukaryota; kingdom Metazoa; phylum Chordata; class Chondrichthyes; order Orectolobiformes; family Ginglymostomatidae; genus Ginglymostoma; species Ginglymostoma cirratum. The sequence continues at coordinate 522,685 of JAHRHZ010000134.1, forward strand.
TAAGTTTAGTATTTGCTCTGCTTAAATGATGGCCTAACTAACTTTCCTTTCCCTTGACTGCCCCCACTTAATGTCTTGCAATTTACACTGGACCAAAGCTCACCACCACCTTCTAAAGGGCAGTTAGGGATGGCAATAAGTACTGGCTCAGCCAGCGACATCCACGTCCCTTAAGAACAGAGAAAAAAGATTTTTGGATTGGTTAGTCACCCTAATGAGTCTATGGTGAATGCATCTAAAATGGACAGGGATTTCCCTGGGTAAATGGAGTTGAAATTAAATTCCACTAGGGTAATGATGGAATTACTGCAGGAGTTTGGCCCCTGAGAGACTCTTCCTGTCTCCCCTTCTAAATTTGGTAGAAATGAGGCCTCTGAAGAGAGAAAAGCTGATTTCAGGAATTTGCACTATTTCCATTGCGATCCCACTGAGGTTATGATAGAGGGATGAGAGTGCTGCAGCCTCCAAGTGTCCTCCTGTGCTTCTGGAAGTTTCAAGCCTACATATATAACCTAGTAAAGAACTGATGTGGTGCCAATTCACATTCACTTCATGTAGAGGTGCTGTTTATCTTGTATTTTTCCCAAGTTCTTACCATTTGTAGGCCAGTACCACCAGCTTGAATTGCATTAGAGTGAGACAGGGGAATTTGAAATATAGAAATGTAGAAAATAGGAATACGAATAGGCTATTCAGCCCTGCAAGTCAGGTCCACCATTGACTATGATCATGGCTGATAATCCAACTCAGTACCCTGTTCCTAGATAAAAGGTACTGCAGATGCTGGAGAATCCGAGATAACAAGCATGGGTCTGGATGAACACAGCAGGTCAAGCAGCATCATAGGAGCAGGAAAACTTGACGTTTCGGGCCTAAACTTCCTACTTTCGCCCCATACCCTTTGATCACTTTAGTCCTAAGAACTATATCTAACTCCTCCTTGAATACATTCAATGTTTTGGCCTCAACCATTTTAAGTGGCAGAGAATTCCCTAGGCTCACTACTCTCTAGGTAAAGAAATTTATCCTTATCTCAGTCCTAAATGGCCTACCACATATTCTTAGACTATAACCCCTTGTTTCAGACTTTCTGGTCATTGGGAACATCCTTCCTGTGTTTACCCTGTCTAGTCCTGTTAGATGTCATAGGTTCTTATGAGATTCCAAACCCCCCACCTCCCCACCGTCTTCTAAACTCCAATGAATATGGTACTAACCAGTTTAGTCTCCCTTCATACGTTGGTATTGTCATCCCAGGAATCATTCTGGTAAAGCTTTATTGTATCTCATCCATAACCAGAACATCCTTCCTCAGATAAGGAGTCCAAAATTGTACACGGTATTCCAGGTATAGTCTCACCAGTGCCCTGTACAATGCCTGCAATTCATCCCTGCTCCTCAACTCAAATCTTCTTGTTACTTGCTGTCTCATTCTCCCTCTTCTCTTCAGTGAATTAGATAAATAAGCACTGGCTTTGCTACTCATGCTATGAATTAATAACAAAAATAAAATGCTGACAGCTGCAATACCCTGAAATTACCTTTCAGCACGGGGATTGTCAGTCATGATGGTAGCAATCTGAATCTGCATGCTTGCAAACTAGGCCTTCATAACTTGAGTCTCTGATTCCACTGCAATACCTTGACTTTGGAAGGTTTTTGCTTGCCAGTCAGACCCCATTATAGCCTTGGTTTATGAATACACCAATTTCAATATTCCAAAATCTCCTAGATTCTGGAAGAATCTTGACCGTTTGGAAAACTAGAAAAGTAACACCTCCGTACAATAAAAGAATGATAGCAATGAATAAACTGTTGGGCAGTTAATTTAAATTCAGAAATTGGGAAAGTGCTAGAATCTATTGAGGAAATAGTAACAGAGCATTTAGAAAAGCATAACAAATGTAGATGGTTAAATTGTTTTGTAAAAAGGCAAATCATGATTAACAAATTTGTTAGAGTTCACTGAGGATGTAACAAACAGGGTGGATAAAGGGGAACCTGTAGATGTGTAGTATATTTCCAAGAAGCATTCAAACTAGTTCTGGAAAAAGTAACATTATCATGAGGTCAGAGATGGTGTTGTTCACTGATGATTGCATCATGTGTGATGGAATACTCCCCACTTGCCTGGATGAGTGCAGCTCCAGCAAAACTTAAGAAGCTAGAGACCATCCAGGCCAAAACAGCTGCTTGATTGGCACCACATCCATCAACTTCAACATTCACTGCCTTCACCACCAAAGCATAATAGCCACACTGTGTGTCATCTACAAGATGCACTGTAGTAACTCACCAAGGCTCCTTTGACAATCCTTTGACATCTATAATGACAAAGACAGCATATGCATTGGAACACCACCTCCTGCAAGTTCCCTCCAAGCCAAACACCATCTGATTTGGAAATACATCACCCAGTCCTACACTGTCTCTAAGTAAAAAAATGTGTAATTCCCTCCCTAGCAGCACTGTGGGTCTACCTACACTACCTACACCAGTGGAGGTATGGCAGCAGTTCAAAACGCAGTTCATTACTACCTCCTCCAGGCTAATTAGAGCTGGGCTATAAATGCTGGCCTAGCCAGTGATGTCCATATCTCTGGAACAAATTTATAGTAAGGTCACTGCAGATGGCATGAGCTCTTGGTTTTGGGTGTGATCTATTAGCGTGGATAGAGGATTGGCTAACAGAAGACAGCGAATTGTGACAAATTGATTCCTCAAATCGGCAAACTGCTGCTAGAGTGGTGTCACAGTGATTAGTTCTGGGTCCTCAGCTACTTATTATCAATATGAATGATATCCAATATGAATTGGATAAAAAGACTCTATAGCAAAGTTTGCTGATGAAACAAAGGTAGATGGGAAATCAAAAACAGAAAATGCTGCAGAAACTGAGCAGGTCTGGCAGCATCTGTGGAGAGAGAAACAGAGTTACTGTTTCAGGTTCAGTGACCCTTCTTCAGAACTGGAGTTCCATTTTTATTTCCGATTTCCAGCAGCCACAGTTCTTTATGTTTGATGGGAAAGTAAGTTGTGAGAAGGAAACACAGAGTTTACAAAAGGGTAGTAATAGGTTAAGCGAATGGACAAAAAAATTATATCTAGAATATAATGTGGGAAAATGTGAAGTTATCCACTTTCGTAGGAACACCAGAAAAACAAAATATTATTTCAATGTGGAAAGACCGCCAAAAGATGTGGTGTAGAAGTATCTGGGTATCTTTGTACAGGAAATGGTCAGTCGAGAAAATAAAAGAAAGAGAGTGTAAACACTGGTCTCAGTACTGACCAAATGTGTGTTCATTCTGAGTGTTGGCAAGTACAGATCTTACAGGGCTTTGAGTTCACATTTCAATTATCTCTGCTAAGAGCAATCTCAGACAATGCCCTCTACAATGTTAACGAAGGGCCAGTTAGCCTACAAATTAATCCATTTCCTTCAGAATGGTGAGTTGAACATACAACGAACATTCATTAAAGACGGGACAAAAGAAACACACACTATCCTGTAGTCACCAATGCATGCCGCATTCCAGAGCCAAACTATTCTCAACAAATAATGATGGTACATGCATGACTAAAGTGAAATTAATGTAAGGTGAAATATTAACAGGTGAAATTTAATTTTGAACAACACTGTTTGTGCTCTCAAGTCTAATGTTGATGGCAATCGAGTTGGCCAGGATGTATGTTCTAAGCAATCTGTTTTAATATATTTATGAATATAATGCAAATATAATGCAAACCTTTCCTTTAAAGAAAATAAATTGGAGAATCTTTGGTGAAAAAGTGTACTAAACTAATGTCTTTGTGATTCCTGCATAGCTTGTTTCACTGGGAGAAAGTGTGCAATATCAAGATGATGAAAGGATTTACTCCCTTCCAGTATTCCCATTGAAAAATATTTATCTTCCACAACTTATCTTGATGGCAAAAATTAAACTAAGAGTCGGTAAGAAAAGTGTTTCAAAGATTTTCTCCATATTGATTGTGGATGTGAAATTATGATGTGATTAATATTTGATACCATTTCAAATGAACAGATTATTATCAATAGCAGCACTTTGATAGTATCTCTCATCAATAAGACAATTCCTTTGCTTTACAAGGGGTACCGGAGGGTTTTAACCAGGCAGCAGGGAAGCTTAGCTCCAGCCAAGAATCAGTGGGGCGAAAGGGCAATGTGCCTCGTGGTATTATTGCTGGATTGTTAATCCAGGGACCCAGAAAACATTCTGAGGAGCCAGGTTCAAATCCTGCCGCAGCAGACAGTGGAATTTGAATTCAATAAATATCTGGAATTAAAAATCTTAATAATGATCATGAATCCATTGTTGATTGTCAGAAAATCCCATCTGGTTCACTCATGTCCTTTAGGGAAGGGAACTGCCATCCTTACTTGGTCTGGCCTATATGTGACTGCAGACCCACAGCGATGTGGCTGACTCTCAGCTGCCCTCTGGACAATTAGGGATAGACAATAAATGCTGCCTGGTCAGCAACACCCTCATCCCGTTAACAAATTAAGTAAAAAGAAAGAAGCTTGGTCAAGAAGAGTGATTTTTGTGATGCTTTTGACGTAAATGCCCCAGTATGAGTTAGTTTTTGGGTGAAAGTTTCAGGGATCAAGGGTACTGTTTGAAAAATCATTGTTGGAACAGAAAACATTAGCAGTAATGTAATCTTGGAGAAACAAACAACGCACTTGGTTAATGAAGTTGCAAAGATATATTTCCCTCCCCACCTCTATCTGCCTTTCGTAGGGACCTTTCGCAACTCCCTCATCAGCTCCACACTCCCGACTAACCCCACCACACGCGGCATCTTTCCCTGCAATCGCAGGAAGTGCTACACCTGCCCCTACACCTCGCCCCTCATCTCCACCCCAGGCACCAAACAAACCTTTCACATCAGACAGAGGTTCACCTGCACATCCGACATTGTGGTCTATTGCATCCGCTGCTCCTGATGTGGCCTCCTCTACATTGGTGAGACCAAGTGGAGGCTTGGAGACCGCTTTGTAGAGCACCTGCGTTCTGCTCACAAAAAACACCTTCCGGTCGTGAACCATTTCAACTCCCCCTCCCACTCCGTGGGGGCCATATCCATCCTGGGCCTCCTCCAGTGTCACAGTGACACCACCCAGAAACTGGAGGAGCAGCACCTCATATTCCACCTTGGGAGCCTACAGCCCAATGGCCTAAACATGAAATTCACCAGTTCTAAAATCTCCCCACCCCCGGCCTCATCCCATGACCAACCCTCACTCTCATTCCCACCTCCTTGACCTGAGACAACCTATCCATCTTCTCTCCCATCTATCTGTTCCTCTGACCTCACTGACCAATCCCCACCACTGCCTACCTGCATTCACCTATCATCATCCCACATACCTTCCCCAGCCCCACCCCTCCTCTCTCTGTTTATTTCTGAGCTCCCCTCCCTCTCCCCCATTTCTGAAGAAGGGTCCCGACCCGAAACTTCAACTTTCCTGCTCCTCTGATGCTGCCTGATCTACTGTGTTCCTCCAGCTCCATACTGTGTTATATCTGTGAAATGATCCATGCCTGTATTAGGATTTTGAAATGAAAGAGGTTGTATAGAATGAGGAGCCACCACTGAAGAGATGAATTTGGAGGACTCTAAAAGTAGTCAACAGCTTTCGGAAAATTAGCAACTTGTGGGTAAAGAGTGATTATTATGGTCCAGAGGATAACGTGGGAATTAGCAAATTAATTTCCAAAGAGAGGAGGTTAGATATGAAACGCTTAGGCAATATGGCAATTGCTTCAGCATTATTGTTGGAAGATGGGAGGTAGATTTGCTTTGGAGGGAAGAATTTTAAATATAATCACTGGGAAAGGGTATTGTGAAATTATTAGAACTAAAGGCTGACAACTTCTCACGTCTTCATGGACTTCATTCTAAGCTCTTAAAAGGCTGCTAAAGTACATTGGTTTAAATTTTACAAATACCCCTAGATTCTGGAAAGATCTTGGTGGATTGGAAAACAATTTAGAAAACAATTTGGAGAGAGACCACAAAACTACATGAGCATCTAACATCTGTGAGAGGGAAATGTTAGAAAATACTATAAGGTGGTTATTAGAAGGGGAGTTAGAAAATCTCAGTACAAATCTTGGTCAGAAACAACGTGATTAAGTGAAAGGGTAATCATCTTTGCCTAATTTATTAGCATTATTAACAAGCATTAAAGGGGAATCTGGTGATGTCGTGTACTTAAATTTCCACAATGCATTTCACAAGGTGTCACATCAAAGATTATTACTCAAACTAAAAACTCATAATATAAGGAGTAACATATTAGCATGGAGACAGGATTGTAACACCAACAGGAAACAGAAAGTAGGCATAAATTGATTATTATCAGCCTGGCAAGATGTGATGAGTAGAGTGACAAAGGGACCAGTGCTGTGATCTTGACTATTTCTAAACTTTATCAATGATGTGGATGAAGTGACTGTGTATTAACTAAATTTGCTGGTGATGCAAAGATAAGGTCAGAAATCACATGACACCAGGTTATAGACCAACAGGTTTATTTGAAAACACCTGCTGTCTGAGCCTCGCTCCTTCTTCAGGTGTTAGTGAGAGAAGTGGCACCAGTCACAGAATTTGTAAGTAAAAGATCAAAGGATCACACCACTGATGAAGATGTATTAAACAAACCGAAGATGCCATTAAATCTTTAATCAGTTAGAAGGTTTTAATTGATTAATATGTATGGGTGGCACAGTGGCTCAGTGGCTCAGTGGTTAGCACTGCAGCCTCACAGCACCAGGGACCTGGGTTCAATTCCAACCCCAGGTGACTGTCTGTGCGGAGTTTGCACATTCTCCCCATGTCTGTGTGGGTTTCCTCTGGGTGCTGTGGTTTCCTCCCACAGTCCAAAGATGTGCAGGCTAGGTGGATTGACCATGCTAAATTGCCCATAGTGTTCAGGGGTGTGTGGGTTATAGGGGGATGGGTCTGGGTGGGATGCTCCAAGGTCAGTGTGGACTTGTTGGGCCAAAGGGCCTGTTTCCACACTGTAGGGATTCTAATGTGTAAATCCCCAAATTTCTTTCAAGTCACTGCCCTGAGAGAACTAAAGGTTTTATCAATGTAAAGATGAGGCGGCATTTTAGGTCAGACAATGCATGTTAGGTGTGAGGCCTTGTTAAGAATCTGGTTGTGTTTTGGTTTGAAGTCAGATGGATTTTATTTCCAAAGTAGGAATTTATAAAACACCACACCTGAAACAACTGTATTGACTCCTACTAGATTTGTGTGTGTGTGCGTGTATGTTTGTGTGTGTGAGGGACCAGTCCAACACCTCCCTCTCTCACACACACACACACACACACACACACACACACAAAAATCTAGTAGGAGTCAATACAGTTGTTTCAGGTCGGGAACCTGAGGAACACAACAGATCAGGCAGCATCAGAGGAGCAGCAAAGTCGACGTTTCAGGTCGTGACCCTAATCCGAAACATCGACTTTCCTGCTCCCCTGATGCTGCCTGACCTGCTGTGTTCCTCCAGCTCCACACTGTGTTGACTCTGACTCCAGCATCTGCATTCTTGCTATCTCCTTGTACAAGTAGGACTTGTGATTATTCAAACAGCATAATAGTAGAATTTAGACCAGGAAGGAAGTCCAGGGGGGAATTGTACAGTTTGTTAGTAATTCTGTTAATTTATTCTTTGTTAGGGCTAAATAAATAAATTGGTGCTTGTTACTCGTAAAGTGGAGATCAGGGATTTTCTTTCTTTTAAGCACTCTTTTAATGAGGAGTAAGGTGAGCTTCTCTGGGTGTTTCAGGGGTAACTATTAAAAGGGTGCCTCTACTCCCGTCATAACAGACTGGGGCTTGTGTTTTGGTTTAATTATCAGAGGAGTTCGGCCAATCCCCCTCTGTAACAAAGGACAATTGAATTCAAAAGTACTGAAGTTTTGCTACAGTTGTACAGGACATTTGAGAGACCACATCTGGGCTACTGTGTACAATTTTGGCAAAGACAAAATTGCATTAGAAGTAGTTCAGAGTGGGTTTGCTCAACTGATTCCTGGGATGAATGGGTTATCTTACGAGGAAAGATTGCACAAGCAGGGCCTGTTTAAAGAGTTTCAGAGATAGTAGAACTGCAGATGCTGGAGAATCTGAGATAACAAGGTGTAGAGCTGGATGAACACAGCAGGCAAAGCAGCATCAGAGGAGCAGGAAAGCTGGTGTTTCGGGCCTAGACCCTTCTTCAGAAAAGGGGGAAGGGAAGGGGGTTCTGAAAATAAATAGGGAGAGAGGGGGAGGCAGATAGAAGATGAATAGAGGAGGAGATAGGTGGAGAGGAGACAGACAGGTCAAAGAGGCGGGGATGGAGCCAGTAAAGGTGAGTGTAGGTGGGGAGGTAGGGGGGAGATAGGTCAGTCCAGGAGGGACGGACAGGTCAAGGAGGCGGGATGAGGTTAGTTGGTAGGAGATGGGGGTGGGGCTTGAGGTGGGAGGAGGGGATAGGTGGGAGGAAGGACAGGTTAGGGAAGCAGGGACGAGCTGGGCTGGTTTTGGGATGCAGTAGGGGGAGGGGAGATTTTGAAGCTTGTGAATTCCACATTGATACCATTGGGCTGCAGGGTTCCCAAGCGGAGTATGAAGTGCTGTTCCTGCAACCTTCGGGTGGCATCATTGTGGCACTGGAGGTGGCCCAGGATGGACATGTTGTCCAAGGAGTGAGAGGGGGAGTTGAAGCAGTTCGCGACTGTGAGGTGCAGTCGTTTGTCGCGAACCGAGCGTAGGTGGATTTTATCATGTTACTGAGGAACTCCTCAGACGACATGTCCATCCTGGGCCTCCTGCACTGCCACAACGATGCCACCCAAAGGTTTTTTACTGGCTCCATCCCCGCCTCTTTGACCTGTCTGTCTCCTCTCCACCTATCTTCTCCTCTATCCATCTTCTATCCGCCTCCCCCTCTCTCCCTATTTATTTCAGAACCCCCTTCCCCTCCCCCATTTCTGAAGAAGGGTCTAGGCCCGAAACGTCAGCTTTTCTGCTCCTCTGATGCTGCTTGGCCTGATGTGTTCGTCCAGCTCTACACCTTATTATCTTAGGGCCTGTTTAAACATCTGTTTAAAATGATGCGAGCTGATCTTCTAAAAATTGATCAGGTTGTGAGGGCATTTGTCATGGTAAATGCTGAAAGGATATTTCTACTGCTGGTGAAAATAGGACTAGGGAAGACAGTTTAAAACTAATAGATCTCCCATTTAGGATGGGAGATAAGGATAATTGCTCTTCTCTTAAGGGTCATTCCGCAATGAAGTCTAGATCTTTAAGACTGTGTTAGACAGATACCTGGTCAGGAAGATTGTCAAAGAGTAAGTAACAGTAAGGTAAAGTTGAAACAAAGGTCAAATCAGCCATGATCTTATTGAATGGTGGAGTAGGCTGAGGGGTTTGAATGGGCTCGTTCTGCTCGTAGTTCATATGGATGTCCCAATGGTTCTAGGGATGAAGGAGATTACAGAGAAAGAAAGGCCCTTTGGGAAGAGGATGAAAATAGTAAAATTGAAGCACTGTTTAACCAGTGACGTATCTAGGTCAGCAAGTACTGGGTGATGGGTGACTGGGGTTGGGTTTAAGTTCGGAAATGGATAGCAGTGTTTCAGAAATTCACAGAGCTTTGTATATTGGACACCAACCTGCAGCTTTTTAGAATGGTCAAGTCTCAAGTGAACAAAGGTGTCAATGAGTATTTCAGCAGTGAACAGGTTGAGCTGGAGCAGAGTTGAGTGGAAGTAGGCAGTCCTAGTAATGACTTGGATATGTGATTAAAAGTTTGGCTCAGAGTAAAATATATTATTGACATTACGAACAGTCTCAGACAGTTGCTAGCGAGCAAGTCAGTGACAAGGCAGTGGAGTTTATGGAAGAGATCAAAGAAAATGTTTCATTCCTTCCAATACTTAACTGGAGAAAATATCTGATTATTTAGTACTTGATTTGTGGACAGTGGCATTACTGTCAAACGAACATTGACACTGACAGACCAAAAAGTGCATTCTTCATACTCAACCTTGACAAGAACAAAGTTTTCCTTACCAAAAGGAAGTGGCTACACAATGCCAAAATGAATTGTACTTCTCTCTGATACTTGTTCTGCAGTTCTTAGAAATAAATGAGTTACGAACATTACTGTACAGCATCTTGGCACTCATTACAACTTAGCTCCTGCAGCATATTTTTTATCTAATGTTTAACACAGTTTCCCTTTTCTCATCCCATACAAGGCACTGCTTCAGCACAATTGCTAACATGTTCAGCTGAAAGATGGAACATATCACGCTGGCAAGAAACACTTTCCTGTTTCACTTCAGCTCTTGAGCTTTGCAGAGAAGCAGCTTCGAAGCAAATCGATTTAGAAGCAGATTTATTGTTTCAGAAAGGTATACCACCTACAATAGTATACTATGCTTTGTCAATGAATATTATAATTAACATATTAATCTTTTAGGGCGGCACGGTGGTGCAGTGGTTAGCACTGTTGCCTCACAGCGCCAGGGACCCAGGTTCGATTCCACCCTTGGGAGACAGTCTGTGTGGAGTTTGCATATTCTCCCCATACCTATGTGGGGTTTCTCCAGGTGCTCCGGTTTCCTCCCACAGTCCAAAGATGTGCAGGCTAGGTGTGTTGGCCATGCTAAATTGTCCATGGTATTCAGGGGTGTGTAGATTAGGTGGATAATAGGGGGATGGGTCTGGGTGGGATACTCTGAGGTCACTGTGGGCTTGTTGGGCCAAAGGGCCTCTTTCCACACTGTAGGGATTCTATGATGATATTTCTAATTATGATAAAAGCAGAAAGTGCCAGAGACACTCAGCAGGATTGGCAACATCTGTGGAGAGAAACAGAGTTAATTGTTCGAGTCCAATATGACTCTTTGTCAGAACCTGGCTCACATATGTATACAATGGGGCAGGAGGTGGGAGGGTAAATGAGTGCACCTCCAACATTGCTGTCTGCTCCCAAAAGCCCTAACTATGTTATTTTCTAATCACATGGTACAGCCAGCCTGCTCTTAAGACAGACTGTATCTCAAAAGGAAGCTGCACGAAAATATTTATAGCAATATAATTTCTTGTGAAGTGATCACCAGAACAAACTGAGTAACACATTGTGATAAATCGAATGCTAGTGGCATTACAGTTATTGGTGGTCAGGAGGACAGATGCCGTGGCCCCACTGGAGTTGGAAGATCTTCCAGGGCTCCTCTGCATGTAGCAGTGGAGGTTAATTTCCAGAGTCTAGATTCACAAATCTGTCAGCAGTGCCACAAGAGGTAGAACGATCTTATGTGGGTGGTTAAGGCCAGCGATTGCAACTTCAGTTGAATTCTCTTGCCCACTGGAGCACCAACCCCTCTCAATTCTCACTGCACTACACACATCACTCACTCAGCATCACCCTCTAGCACTCAAGACTCATTCCTAAATATCTAACTGTTCAAGCATTACCCCCATACACTTACCATTGCTGCCAGCCTCACATCTATCTCTCATTGCTTCTGTATTGCATCCAGCTAGTCAGCTATTAAAAGCCACATCAACCAAACAGGAATATTATACAACCACTTCCAGACTTGTAACATGTCCCTTTCACAAACTGTGAGGTCCCCACATTCCCAATCTACACTCTCCCCTTTCCTTGCGTGCAGCTTCCACATAACCGCAATGTACAACCTTGCTTCATAGCTGACCAGTCCAATCTAACTTTCCCAAATATCAGCCCGTAGATGTCTACATAATCTGTTATCGGTTGAGAGATGGAACTAAGAAAGTGATCAAGACACCAGGTTGAGATGCTGTTCGGATGCTCGGTGCAGACTCAATGGGATGAATGGACTCTATCTGTGCTGTAGGAATTCCATGATTCTATTCTATGAGTAATGGCATAGGAAGTCATATATTCAAATTTGCTGATGATACGGAATTAGGCAGCATTGTAGATATTGAAAAAAACAGCATAAAATTATGAAGGGATACCAGTAGACTAGGTCAATGGGCAAAACTGGGTAGGTGGATTTAAATGTAAGCAAATGTGAAGTTATCCATTTTGGACTAAAACATTATAGACCAGGGTACTTTCTAGATGGCATGAAGTTAATTAAAGTGGATGTCCAAAAATATTTTGAGATTCAGATGAATAAATCTCCAAAATGACACGAGCTGATAACAGCAAATAATTAAGAAGGCTAATGGAATGCTTCCCTTTATAGCTAGAGGACTGGAGTACAAAGATGCAGAAGTTATGCTGTAGTTATACAAAACTCTGGTTAGACCCCACTTGGAGTACTGTGAGCAGATTTGGGCACCACACCTTAGGAAGGATATCTTGGCCTTGGAAAGAGTACAAAGTAGTTTACAAGAATTATACCTGGACTTCAGGGATTAAGTTATGAGGAGAGATGATACAAATTAGACCTGTTTTCTCTAGAATTTAGAACGTTACGGTGATTTGATCAAGATCTTCAAGATATTAAAGTGAAAAATACAGGGTAGATAAGCTATTTTCACTGATTGGAGAACTTTGGGGCCATAGACTGAGAATTAGGGCCAGACCATTCGAGAGAGATGTTAGGAAGCACTTCTACACACAAAGGGTGTCAGAGGTTTGGAACTCTCTTCCACTTATGTTGGTGCTGGATCAGTTGTTCATTTAAAATCTATTTTTCTTAAGAAAACATATTCAGGGATATGAGCGAAAGGCAGGTATAAGGTGTTAGGCCACAGATCAGCCATAATCTTATTAAGTAATGGAATAGGCTGAGGGGTTGAATGACCTATTCGTGTTCCTATATTCCCCCATTTCTACCACCTCCAGCATAATGCCAGTATAAAAAAAAGTCTTCCCTTTCTGCTTCTGCATTTCAAAGGAACTGTTCTCTCTGAAACACAATGTTCAACTTCCCCTTCACCACCAAGATCCCTTCACCTTCAAACCCCTTTACTTTCCTATACCATCTTTGTACATAAGTGCAGGAGATGCTTCACCTCAATTCTCACTGTCCGAAGCTACAGATATTCCACTTGAGGAGGAAACAATGATTTATTTACCCTTATGTTTTTCTATTTCTTATATCCTGTATTCTCTGCTCATAATGTGGTATCTGCCACATATGGTAGACTCAATGCAAACTCGTGGAACACCTTTGTCAGACAGTCATTCTGAGCTCACTATCTGTCATTTTAATTCTCTACCTTGTTCCTCTTCTGATCTTCCGATCTTTCAGTCCTTGACGCAGAAACATACAAATTAGAAACAGGAGAAAGCCACTCGAGCCTGCTCTGCCATTCAATAAATTCATTGCTTTCTGATTATCCATTTTTCTAAGTCCTGCCAATTACCACCTAGCTCATCAAGACTATATCCACTTCTGCCTTAAAAATATTCAAACATTTGTCTTCCAATCTTTTTGAGGAGAATTCTGAAGACACATTACTCTGTGAGAAAAAAAATCTTGGTACCTGTTCTAAATGGGCAACTACTTTTGTTTTGAAACCGTGACACTCAATTTGAAATATTTCCACAAGCAGAAATATTCGCTCCACATCAGGATTTTGTATGCTTCGATTGCCTCTTACTGTTTTCAGCTCCAGTGGATGCAAGCCCAGGCTGTCCATTCTTTCCTCTTAAAACAATCCGCCCATTCCAGGTATTAGTCATGTAAAACCATTCTTTGAACTGCCTCCAAGGAAAGATTTTTTTTTTTATACTGGCATTATGCTGGAGGTGGTAGAAATGGGGGAATGTAGGAACAGGAATAGGTCATTCAACCCCTCAGCCTATTCCATTACTTAAAGAGATTATGGCTGATATGTGGCCTGACTCCATATACCTGCCTTTTGCTCATATCCCCTAATATGTTTTCTTAAGAAAAATAGATTTTACACCCTTCCTTAAATTAGGACACCAATACTCTATGCAGTACACCAAATGTGATTTCAGCAATTCCCTGTCTAATTGAACTATAGCCTTGGAATGCTACTCTGTTCCACTGAAGCTCAATGCCAGTTTAAGGAACAGTACCTCATCTCTTGACATGGCACTTTGCATGCTTCTGGATTTAATATTGAGTTTAACAATTTTAGATATGGATCCCATTTGATTCTTCTGGTTTGATATTTTTTCTCTGGCTCCTCTCCTGTTTTTGGTTCTCTGGATTTGGACAGCAGCTACCCTAACCATTCATTCCTCCTCTAGACATAAGTTCTATTTCTTCAACAAAACAAAGAACAAAGACTAAAACAAAGTAGATCTGAAACAAATACAGAAATTGCTGGAGAAACTGAGCAAGTTTGGCTGAATCTGTGGAGACAGAAACAGAGTTAACATTTAGAGTATAGTGACCCTCTGACAAAGGCAACACAAAACCTTTTAACCACTTAATCCTTCCTGTACTTCACCCTAACACAGGTTTCCCCATATTTTGAAATCAGGGAAGAAGGTAAAAGAAGTGGTGTCACAATATTGATCAAGAAATCAATTAAATTAGTAAGGAGGATGACATCTTAGACATCCTCGTAAATCTTTTCTGAACCCTCTCTAGTTTCATAACATCTTTCCTATAGCAGGGAGACCAGAAATGCAGGCAATACTCCAAAAGTAGCTGAACCAATGACCTATACAGCTGCAACATGACCTCCCAACTCCTATACTCAATGCACTGACCAATAAAGGCAAACATACAAATGCCTTCTTGATGGACTGAAGGATCTTTTCTCTGTGCTGTAGACGTCTATGATTCTATAAATGTGCCATGACTGTACAAACCGCAAATCAGTTTTCAATTAAGTTAGATGTTCATCAACAAATGATGTTTCATGTATTTGGTTTTGTTTTAGGAAAGATACTGCGCCAAATGACAGAAATGAATTATGAGAAGACTCTTGAAGCTGCTAATTTTTTGATGGAAGCTATCAATGTCAGTTACTTTCATGACCAAAATCTCTGGTAAGTTTAAACAGGAACAATTAACTATAGAAGCTAAAAATCAGAAAGAAAACCTGAAAATGCTGGAAATACTCAACAGTCTGTGCAGCCAGAAACAGGGTTCAAATTTCACATCAACAACCTTCTATTAAACTTTCCATTTCATCATGCCAAATACATCCAGTCAATCAAGCAATGATAACACTATAGGGGCTATGAGGAAATCACTAATTAATCTCCCTGTGCACGTTGTTGAGTATGAATCCCCTTGGTAACAGACAATGCCTAGCTAGCGGGAATTCATCACCTGAGCCCTTTAAAAAGCAAATCCCAATCTTGGTTGTGGGCGATTTTACCCCCTTTTCAGTTATTTGAAAAATCTTTTGTTGAGCTTTTGATTGTACTTCAACTCCACGCTCCTGATCTTTGGGCATCTGGTGAGGAGGAATGTGGGCCAATAGGAGGACCTTCTCATGGGTCTATTCCTGGGCCTGGCCTGGGTGACTTTTAACAAGTCCAGGCAATGGGCTGTGGAGAGAGTCATATCTGCTGTCTGCCGCTCTTCTGCAGTTATATTTGTGCCCGGGTATAATTGACAGGGAGCATGCAGTGTCCTTCAAATGCTCTCGATGCCTTGGGGAGAGGTAGGCACCATGGGAGATAGATTGCTTTATTTCCCCTTCTAACTCCATTTGATTCAATCGCATCCCTCTCTTCCTACCTCCATCTTACCTTTGGTTTGCATTGCCCGTAATGGACTTTACTTGTAAGCACTCAATTGCCTACCTATGTGGGAGTCCTCCCTCTTTCCATTAGGGACCTGAGATGTAGGGTGTTGCATGCAGCAGGCTGTTATAACTGCAGATTGCAGTGGTTCACGAACTCCCAGCCAGCTGTTTATTTCACGGTGCTGTGGAGTCCATGGACCA
The DNA here is from genome assembly GCA_024137785.1 of Ginglymostoma cirratum. Taxonomy (NCBI): domain Eukaryota; kingdom Metazoa; phylum Chordata; class Chondrichthyes; order Orectolobiformes; family Ginglymostomatidae; genus Ginglymostoma; species Ginglymostoma cirratum. The sequence goes on from JAHRHZ010000134.1 coordinate 538,609, forward strand.
TGATTATGTTGGTTGTGGGCATTTGCACCCCCTTTTAATTTGAAAAATCTTTATTGTGTTTTTAGTTGCAGTTCATTCCCATGCCCCTGATCTTTGGGCACCCGGCGTGGAGCAACGTGGGCAGATCGATGATCTCTACGTGGGTCTGCTCCTGGGCCTGGCCCTGGCTGGTTTGGTTATAATCAGGTCCAGGCAGTGGGTTGTGAAAGGTGTAGTGTCTGCTGACTGTTTTTCCCCCATTTTCCCCCAGAGGTATCAGAGATGGTCCAGGTGAACTTAATGTTGGTGTGGAAGGTATTGGTGAAGTGGATAACATTTTTCCCTCCCCACCCTTATCTGCTTTCTGGAGAGACCACTCTTTCCGTGACCCCCATGTCCGCTCCACACTCCTCTCCAGCCCCACCACACCTGGCACTTTTCCCTGCAACCGCAGGAAGTGCTACACCTGTCCCTACACCTCCCCCTCACCCCCATCCCAGGCCCCAAGAAGACCTTCCACATCAAGTAGATGTTCACCTGCACATCCGCTAATGTGGTATACTGTATCCGCTGTTCCCGTTGTAGCCTCCTCTACGTCGGGGAAACCAAGCAGAGGCTTGGGGACCACATTACAGAACACCTACACTTGGTTCGCACTAAACAACTACACCTCCCAGTTGCGAACCATTTCAACTCCCCCTCCCATTCCATCCACGACATGTCCATCCTGGGCCTCCTGCACTGCCACAACGATACTACCCGAAGGTTGCAGGAACAGCACCTCATATTTCGCTTGGGAACCCCGCAGCCCAATGGTATCAATGTGGACTTCACAAGCTTCAAAACCTCCCCTCCCCCAACCACATCCCAAAACTAGCCCAGCTTGTCCCCGCCCCCCTAACCTGTCCTTCCTCCCACCTATCCCCTCCTCCCACCTCAAGCCCCACCCCCATCTCCTACCTACTAGCCTCATCCTGCCCCATTGACCTGTCCGTCCTCCCTGGACTGACCTATCCCCTCCCTAACTCCCCACCTACAGTCACCTTTACTGGCTCCACCCCCACCTCTTTGACCTGTCTGTCTCCTTTCCACCTATCTCCTCCTTTATCCATCTTCTATCCGCCTCCCCCTCTCTCCCTATTTACTTCAGAACCCCCTTACCCTCCCCCATTTCTGAAGAAGGGTCTAGGCTCGAAACGTCAGCTTTCCTGCTCCCCTGATGCTGCTTGGCCTGCAGTGTTCATCGAGCTCTGCACCTTATTCCTGTTCAAGGGCTTGCAGCTCTTGGAGAACTCTTGAACTAAAGGATCAGTAGGAGGTAACAGCAACATGCCCTTCAAGTTAAGCAAGCGACAGGAAGCCCAATATCAAGGCAACCACTCTTGGATGTATTAATTTTTAAGTAAAAAGAAAGCAAACTACTTAACAGACCGAGGACTGTATGTTGAATTCGACAGAAAAAGGCTTTCACAAATTTGGGTTTTATTGTAAATCTACAGTGTGAGTACCAGCCTCTAAGTTTTCCATAAGGACCCTTTCCCTGTCCAAAAATCTACACACCATTGATTAATTTGGTGAGGATTGTCTTCAATCACCCAATTAGCAGACAACAAGATACAAACCTTGCACACAAAGGCAATGTAATACTAATTAAAATGAGAAGAACAGTAGGGAGTGGTGACAAGGGAGGGAACTACATCAAAATAGCATTGGAGAATGAGATAACGTCAACGTCTTATGTCAGTGGTGGGCAAATTATTGGAAAGGGTTCTGAGAGACAGGATTTATGATCACTTGGAAAGGCACAGTTTGATTCGTGATAGTCAGCATGGATTTGTGAGGGGTAGATCATGCCTCACAAACCTATTGAAGAGGTGACCAAACACGTGGATGAAGGTGGAGCAGTGGATGTGGTTTACATGGATTTAAGTAAGGCGTTTGATAAGGTTCCCCATGGTAGGCTCATGCAGAAGGTAAGGAGGCATGGGATAGGGGGAAATGTGGCAGATTGGATTCAGAGTTGGCTTACCCTTAGAAGACAAAGGGTGGTAGTGGACAGAAAGTATTCAACATGGTGCTCAGTTACGAGTGGTGTACCACAAGGATCTGTTCTGGGTCCTCTTCTATTTGTGATTTTTGTAAATGATTTGGATGAAGGAGTGGAAGGGTGGCTTGGCAAGTTCGCGGACGATACTAAGGTGGGTCACATTGCGGAGAGTGCGGAGGGCTGTTCTAGGTTACAAAGGGACATTGATAGAATGCAGAGCTGGGCTGAGAAGTGGCAGATGGAGTTTAACCCTGAAAAGTGTGAGGTGATTCATTTTGGAAGGACAAACTTGAAAGCAGAATACAGAGTTAACGGAAAGATTCTTGCCAGTGTGGAGGAGCAGAGGGATCTTGGGGTTCATGTTCACAGTTCCGTGAAAGCTGCCACCCAGGTGGATAGTGTTGTTAAGAAGGCATATGGTGTGTTAGCTTTCATTAATAGAGGGATTAAGTTTAAGAGCCGTGAAGTTATGCTCTAGCTATACAAAACCCTGGTTCGGCCACATCTGGAGTATTGTGTCCAGTTCTGGTCACCTCATTACAGGAAAGATGTGGAAGTGTTGGAAAAGGTGCAGAGTAGATTTACCGGGATGTTGCCTGGAATGAAGGGAAGGTCTTATGAGGAAAGGTTGAGAGAGCTAGGGCTTTTCTCTTTAGAATGACGAAGGATGAGCGGTGACTTGATAGAGGTGTACAAAATGATCAGAGGTATAGAGACAGCCAGAGACTTTTTCCTAGGGTGGAGGTAGATATTACGAGGGGGCATAGTATTAAAGTGAGTGGAGGTAGATATAGGGGAGACGTCAGAGGTGGGTTCTTTACTCAGAGAGTGGTAGGGGCGTGGAATGCATTGTCAGAGAGGGTAGTGGAGTTGGCCTCATTAGGGCCATTTAGGTGGCTATTAGATAGGCATATGGATGATAGTATAAGGTAGCGGTGGAGGTTAGATAGATCTTAGGATTAGGGTAAAAGTTTGGCACAACATTGTGGGCCGAAGGCCCTGTACTGTGCTGTACTGTTGTATGTTCTATAAGCCGCCACAGTGCCCACTCAACAGAGACCAGTATCCCGTTACAAAGTCACCCTACATATTATCACATGGAGAGTCCTTGACATAGATCCAGCTCCCTCAGAGAGCCAACTCTCAGAGTCAGCAGGACACTCTTGTTCTTATTTGTCAGCCAGGGCTCCCCGATTGGACCAGATTAACAGGCCCAAACAAGCTGGCTGACCTTGTTACAATCATTACACCCACCTTTCTCTGAATATATCAAGCGTCCTGGTGAACATTGGTTGCTCCTTCTCCAAGGATACCTAGGCATAGACATAGCCATGGAAGCGAAACAGGTTGACGGGAATTACCACCTTTTCCACAGCCTGCTGCTTAGGCCAGTTGATGAAGAACTCTTTAATGGGTTCAAATTCCATTAATATGCTGTGCCGGGTTTTTGACCTGGCTGTATATTTATGCTAACTATTTCAATATCAGTGACAATATTGTTATACCTTCACCTCCCCGTAAGAACCCAGCCCTTTGTTTTAATCTAAATAAGAAATACTGCCAATCAGGGCAATGTCACAAACTACAGCGTGATAGTAGTGAAAAAAACTGATTGGTGAGTAGGACTGGTGTATATATGTAGTCTTTGTAGCAAAGGTGAGGTCTTCGGTTTATGTTGGGGTCTCCAATTTTTTTTCTTCTCTTTTAAGAGTAGCTGCTTAAGTATGAGGTTGATACTGGTGGATATTTTTAAGTTTATAAAAACAAAATATTACAATAAAGTGTACAAAGCAAGGAGTGTAGAGTCATTGATTCATAAATTATATCAAACAAATTAAATAAATTAAATCGCATACAATAGTGATGACAGGGCAGGTGATGTATTGCTGCTGCAATATGTGGATGCTGCTGGACACCAATTTTGAGTAAACACATCTGACGTAAGTGTTGACAGCTTGATGAACTTTGGTTCCTAGATGCGCTGGAATCCAAGCTGCAGACATTGCGATACACCAGGAATGAGGAACGTTACCTGGACATTTTGCTCCAGAAGGTGATCACACTTCTCAGATGAGGTAGTTCAGAATTGGTCTATGATTAAGGACAGGAAGGTGTGATGGCAGGTGAGACGGATATCAGGATCCAGGAGATTGCAATTGAGAACCCTCAGCCCCTACAATTGTCCAGTGGTTCAGAGATTCTTGTAAACTGTGTGAACTAGAGTGGGAGCAGCAAGGAGGATGAGTGAACTGATCTTGGCACAGGGAGCCAGTCAAGTGAGGAGGAGGGAATAGGAAAGTAGTAGTGGTAGGGGATGTTATAATTAGAGGGATAGATGCTGTTCTCTGCAACTGTGAGAGGTGTTCTGAAGGCTGCGTTGTCTGCCTGGTGCCAGGGTTAATGACATCTCGTCAGGGCTGGAGAAGAACTTGGATTGGGAGGGGAGGGATCTAGTTGTCATCTCAACATTGGTACCAATGACAGCAACAACAAAAACAAAGTTGATGGAAAAGCTCAGCAGGTCTGGCAGCATCTGTGAAGGAAAAAACAGAGTTAACATTTCAGGTCCGGTGACCCTTCCTCTGAATGCTGTCAGACAAAATTAGAATTAGAATACCTACAGTGTGGAAACAGGCCCTTTAGCCCAACAAGTCCACACTGACCCTTCGAGCATCCCACCCAGATCCATTCCCTTACAACCCACCTAAGCTACACATCCCTGAACACACAGGCAATTTAGCTTGGCCAATCCACCTAACCTACACATCTTTGGACTGTGGGAGGAAACCAGAGTACCTGGAGGAAACGCATTCAGACATGGGGAGAATGTGCAAACTCCACAAACTCCACACAGACAGTTGCCTGAGGGTGGAATTGAACCCAGGTCCCTGGTGCTGTGAGGCAGCAGTGCTAACCACTGAGCCACTGTGCTGCCCAAAACCTGCTGAGCTTTTCCAGCAACTTTGTTTTTGTTCCTGATTTCCAGCATCCGCAGTTCTTTTGGTTTTTATTGGTACCAATGATATTGATATGACTAGGAAGGAGATTTTGCTGAAAGATTTTTGAACAGTTAGGATTTCTACCTGAGTTATGGGCAAACTGGCATTGGCTAAATAAAATTGAGTTAATTGTGTGGCTCAAAGATTGATGCGGGTGAAATGGCTTTCAGTTTGTGGGGCATTGGCACCAGTACTGAGGGGTAAAAGGGAGTTGATCCAGTTGGATAGGTTTCACTTGAACTGTGCTGCGACCAATGTCTTCGCAAATGAAATGACTCATTAGAGGGGGAATGATTTAGGAGAGGGGAATGTAAGCTGACAAAGCAAGAGAATTTAGGAGCATTGCAGGGCAGCCTATTTGGATAACAATATCCAGAGTGGGACAGGAAAGGGCAGAGTTTACAAACATAGAAAAAAACAGCAGTTAATAGGGTTAAATGAGAAAAAGATGGTAAAAAGGCAAAATCAATAGTTCTTTACTTGAATGCATGTAGTATCTGAAACAAAATACATGAATTAAAAGCAAATGCAGGTGGATGGTATAATCTTAAAAAGCCATAATGGAGACATGGTTATGAGAGATCAATGCTGGGAACTAAATATTCAGAGAACATGTGACTTTTCAAAAGGACAGGCAAGGAAGGAAATGGTGGTAGAGTAGCATTGTTAGTATGCAATCGGTACAACAATAAGAAATGATCATGGATCAAAGGATGTGGAATCCATATGAATGGATGTAAGAAATAAAAATGGGAGAAAGACACTGCTAGGGATAGTTTATAGACCCCATTACAGAAGCTGTCCAGTGGAATAGAGAATAAATTGGGCTGTTTTGGATCTGGTGATGTGTAATGAGGTAGTTTTAATAAATGATATCAAAGTAAATGATTACAGGAAACCAGTGACCATAATATGGTAGAATTTAGCATTCAGTCTGAGAGGCAGGAACTTGGATCAGAAGCAACTGCGCTAAGCTTAAATAAAGGTGAGTACAAAGCTAGCTAAAGTGAACCATGAAAGGAAGTCAACAGCAAAGATGGTTGAGCAAACGTAGAAAATAGGCGCAGGAGTAGACGTTGGCCTTTCGAGCCTGCTTCACCATTCAATATGATCATGGTCAGAAGTCACCAGGTTATTGTCCAACAGGTTTATTTGAAATCACAAGCTTTCGTCAGGTGAAGTCAGCTGTTCCTATTTTCTCCCCATACTCTTTGATCCCTTTATCCCTAACAACTACATTTAACTCCTTCTCGGAAACAATGTATTTTGGCCCCATTTGCTTTCTGTGGCAGAGAATTCCACAGGCTCATCACTCTCTGGGTGAAAAGATTTTCCCTCATCTCAGTCCCAAAAAAAAATGGCTAATCCTATTTCGTTATACTGTGACCCCTGGTTCTAGACTCCCCCGGTCTTTGAGAAGATCCTGCATTTACTCTGTCTAGTCCTGTCAAACTTTTATACAATTCTATGACATTATTCCCCACCCCTCCTCATTCTTCTAAACTCCAATTACTATAGTCCTAACCATTCAAGTCTCTCTTCATATGTAAGTCCTGCCATCCAAGGAGTCAGCCTGGTAAACTTTTGTTGCAATCTCTCCAAAGCCATTCGCTCCTCAGGTATGGAGACTAGAATTGCACACAATACAACAGTTGTGGTCTTACTAAGGCCCTGTAGAGTTACAGCAAGACATCCCTGCTGCTGCACACAAATCCTCTCACTCTGAAAGCTACCATATTATTTGCCTTCTTCATTGCCTGCTGTTCCTGCATACTTACTTTCAATGACTAGTGTACAAGGACAACCAAGTCTTGTTGCAGCTCCCCGTTCCCAATTTATTGCCATTCAGATAATAACCTGTCTTCCTGTTTTTTCTACCTAAATGGACCACATCTATTCATATTAGACTTCATCTGCCATGAATTTACATACTCATTCAATATGTACAACTCATACTGAAGCATCTCTGCATCTTCCTCACAGCTGACTGTCCTACCCAGCTTTGTAGCAGATGTTTAAAAATATAGCTTATGGCTCAAAATAAAGATACATTCTAGTGAGAACGAAGGATTCTTGGAAAGGAATAAGCCAACCATGGTTATCCAGAGAACTTAAGGATATACCAGATTGAAAGGAAAAACATACAATGTGGCAGTGATTACGTGGGTGGCTCAGTGGTTAAGACTGCTGCCTCACAGTGTCAGGGGCCCAGGTTTGATTCCACTGCAGGGCAACTGTCTGTGTGGAGTTTGCATGTTCTCCCTATGTCTGCGTAGGTTTCCTCCGGGTGCTCCAGTTTCCTCCCACATTCCAAAGATTGTGCAGGCTAGGTGGATTGGCCATGTTAAAAATTGCCCGTAGTGTTCAGGGATGTGGAGATTTGGTGGATTATAGGGGGACGGGTCAGTGTTGGGCTGTAGGGCCTGTTTCCACACTATAGGGATTCTATGATTTCTATGAAACCAGAGGAATCGTAAAACTTTAAAAACCAACAAAGACTATCAAAATCCATGATAACGAGAGAGAAGAATATCTTTAGGGGTAAACTTTGTAAGTAATATTGAAACAAACAACAATAGCTACCAAAGATGTGCAGGTTAGGTGGTTTGGCCATGCTAAATTGCCCGTAGTGTTCAGGGATGTGTAGATTAGGTGAGTTACAGGGGGATGGGTCTGGGTAGAATTCTCTGAGGGTCAGTGTGGACTTGTTGGGTCGAAGGGCCTGTTTCCACACTGCAGGGATACTGTGATTTTAACTATATCAAAATGGAAAGAAAAGCCAAAGTGAATATAGAAATGAGGCTGTGGAAATAACAATTGGGTACCAGGGAATGGCAGAGACATTGAATAAAGTGGTAGGGAAACTGATGGTGCTAAAGAGCAATACGTGGCCTGGACATGATGTGATGTACCTGAGGATATTAAAATAAGCAGTTACAGAGACCTGGTAGAAATCTCCAGGAATCTTTAGATTCTAGAAAATTGCCAACGCTTATTCAAAAAAGGAAGGAGTCCAAAAAAACAGATAACTAACTACAGGTCAGTTAGCTTAGTGTCTGTTATTGGGAAAGTGTTAAAGTCAATTATAAAGAATGTAATTGCAAATCATTTATACTTACATAATGTTATAAAGCAGAGATTGACTGATAACTAAAACTGAAACACCCACAGAGGAGCACCTTGCCTTATAATCTGTCAAAAGAAATGTGAAAAGTGGTATAACCTGCTTCTCATGCCCCCCCCTCCCCCAATCTTACAGAGGGGAAGTTAAATGAAATGAACTCCTAACAGTCACTGTATAATCAAGTAACAATTTACTTATCTAACTGTAACAGTGAACAAATTATCAGAACTGCTAACAAACCAAATAATTTCCCCATTAACTACTAACTATTCCTGAACAAAACAAAAGTCTAATGGTATGCTGTTCCAATAATTACAGGTCCCACTTATCTACCAAAATAATTTAAAAAAATAAAACTTAATCTCTCAAAATTACAGCCAGGATACATCTTCTGGAGTGCTCCGTGCCCTCTCTGCTGATCCTCAGTCAGGAACGCCTCTCTCCATAGAATTCTTGTGTCAGGAATATTAGCTAAGAGTGCTGCCATACCTTTAGTTAGATGATGGTTATTCTGAGAGTTTAGAGAATTCTGTGAGAGCCAGCGATCCTCTCTTTAAAGCTGATGGGTTGTTAACTCTATTAGATGGCAGTTGTTCTCACACCAATTTTTCATATACCCTCTTCTTTTATTCCTTTGATGACCTATCAGTTTCTTACAGTAGATTGGTCCGAAGTTATCAAAACCATCAGATTTTATATTTAATTTTTATTAGTCTCTAAGTGCAGATTTAAAGTAATTGGCTGATATTCAAACTGGTTGCCTAAACAAACTACTGCCTGCGTTGCTAACCACGCAGCCCTTAGTACAAATGATTCAATTTCAGGAACTCTCTGCTGCTTCTTGCAGACTTTTTTAAAATCTCCAAGCTTAGAAAAACACATCATCTTTTAAAGGGCACGCACTCTTCCCCCTACCATTTCACAAACATCAAATTCTATTATCCTGCCTCCCAAACCACAAACACTCTACCCAACTTCGCAACAATAATATGATCAGCAGAGTCAGTATGGCTTTACAAAGAAGGAATCATGCTTGACAAATTTATTAGAAATCTTTGAAGGTAACTGTATGATAAATAAAGAGGAAACAGTGGATGTAATGTATTTAGATCTTCAGACAGTGTTTGATAAAGTACCACACATTGGAGTACTTAATAAAATAAGAATCCATGGTATTGGAGGTAGTGTATTAGCATAGATAGAAAATTGACTAACTATTAGAAGGCTGAGAGTTGGGATAATGAGCACATTTTCAGAGTGGCAGCCTTAACTAGTGGAGTGGCACAGGTATCAGTGCTGGGACCATGAATATTTATGGTTTATATTCATGACTTGGATGAGGAAAATGAACATGGATGACACAAACAAAGATGGGAAGGCAAGCAGTGAAGATGATTCAAAACATCTGCAGAGGGAGAGAGACAGTTTAAGAGATTAGGCAAAAACTTGGCAGATGGAATATATGGAATAATGTGGCAAAATATGAGGCTATGCAATTTGGCAGGAAGAATACAGGAGCTGAATATTATTTAAATGGAGAAAGACTTAGAAAGCTATAGCACAGAGAGATTTGGGAGTCCTCATGCGTAAATATCAAAAACCTGGCATTCAAGCTCAGCAGGTCATAGGGAAGAAAAATAGTCTTAATTTAAAAGGGAATCGAGTATAAAATTAGGTAAGTCTTGCTAAGGCTGTACAGAGCACTTGTCAGACCACAGCTGCAATAGTTTATCTAAGAAAATATATCCTGGCATTGGAGGCATTCCAGAGAAGTTTCATTAGGCTGATGGCGGGTGTGGAGGGACTGAGGAGAGGTTGAGTAGGTTGGGCCTGAACTCCTTGGAGTTTATAAGAATGAGAAATAACCTTATTGAAACATGTAAGATTCTTAGGGGACTTGACAGGTTTGATGCAGAGAGGTTGTTTCCTCTAGTGGCAGAGTCTTGGACCAGAGGGCACAATCTCAGAATAAGGGTTAGCCACTTTAAGACTGAGATGGGGAAGAACTTCATCTCTTCCGAAGAGATAGGAGAGGCACTAAATGAGTATTTTTCATCGGTATTCACACATGAAAAAGACAATGTTATCGAGGAGAATACTGAGATACAGGCTGTTAGACTAGATGGGATTGAGGTTCATAAGAAGGAGGTGTTAGCAATCCTGGAAAGTCTGAGAATAGATAAATCACCTGTGCCGGATGGGATCTATCCTAGGATTCTCTGGGAAGCTAGGGAGGAGATTGCAGAGCCTTTGGCTTTGATCTTTATGTCGTCATTGACTACAGAAATAGTGCCAGAAGACTGGAGGATAGCAAATGTTGTCCCCTTGTTCAAGAAGGGGAGTAGAGACAACCCTGGTAATTATAGACCAGCGAGCCTTACTTCGGTTGTGGGTAAAGTGTTGGAAAGGATTATAAGAGAGAGGATTTACAATCATCTAGAAAGGAATAATTTGATTAGGAATAGTCAACACGGTTTTGTGAAGGGTAGGTCGTGCCTCACAAACCTTATTGAGTTCTTTGAGAAGGTGACCAAACAGGTGGCTGAGGGTAATGCGGTTGATGTGGTGTATATGGATTTCAGTAAAGCGTTTGATAAGGTCCCCCACGGTAGGCTATTGCAGAAAATTCGGAGGCATGGGATTGAGGGTGATTTAGCGGTTTGGATCAGAAATTGGCTAGCTGTAAGAAGACAGAGGGTGGTGGTTGGTGGGAAATGTTCATCCTGGAGTTCAGTTACTGTTGGTGTACCGCAAGGATCTGTTTTGGGGCCACTGCTGTTTGTCATTTTTATAAATGACCTGGATGAGGGCGTAGAGGATGGGTTAGGAAATTTGTGGATGACACTAAAGTCGGTGGAGTTGTGGATAGTGCGGAAGCTTGTTGCAGGCTACAGAGGGACATAGATAAGTGGCAGAGCTGGGCTGAGAGTGGCAAATGGAGTTTAATGTGGAAAAGTGTGAGGTGATTCACTTTGGAAGGAGTAACAGGAATACAGAGTACTGGGCTAATGGTAAGATTCTTGGTAGTGTGGACGAGCAGAGAGATCTTGGTGTCCATGTGCATAGATCCCTGAAAGTTGCTACCCAGGTTGATAGGGTTGTTAAGAAGGCGTACGGTGTGTTAGGTTTTATTGGTAGAGGGATTGAGTTTTGGAGCCGTGAGGTCATGTCGCAGCTGTACAAAACTCTGGTGCGGCCGCACTTGGAGTATTGCGTACAGTTCTGGTCGCCGCATTACATGAAGGATGTGGAAGCATTGGAAAGGGTGCAGAGGAGATTTACCAGGATGTTGCCTGGTATGGAGGGAAGGTCTTATGAGGAAAGGCTGAGGGACTTGAGGCTGTTTTTGTTAGAGAGAAGCAGGTTAAGAGGTGACTTAATAGAGACATACAAGATGATCAGAGGATTAGATAGGGTGGACTGTGAGAGCCTTTTTCCTCGGATGGTGATGGCTAGCACGAGGGGACATAGCTTTAAATTGAGGGGTGATAGATATAGGACAGATGTCAGAGGTAGATTCTTTACTCAGAGAGTAGTAAGGGCATGGAATGCCCTGCCTGCAGCAGTTGTAGACTCGCCAACTTTAAGGGCATTTAAATGGTCGTTGGATAAACATATGGATGATAATGAAATAGTGTAGGTTAGATGGGCTTCAGCTTGGTTTCACAGGTCAGCGCAACATCGAGGGCCAAAGGGCCTGTACTGCGCTGTAATGTTCTATGTTCTATGTTCTCTGAGGGTGGTGAATCTATGGAATTCTTTACTACAGAGGGCTGTGGAGGCTGGATCATTTATATATATTCAAAGCTGAAATCAACAGATTTATAAGCAGTAAGGGAATCCAGGGTTAGAGTGAGAAGGCAGGAAAATAGAGTCGAGGATTATGCCATGAACTCATTGAATGATGGAGCAGAGTCAGTGGGCTGAATGGCCTGCTTGTGCTCCTACAACTTATTATCTTAAAGGCCTTGAGGATGCTGTTGGGGACTGCTCCCTCTCCAAGGATCTCCGAGCACAAACGTGGCCATGGAAGAGAAGTGAATCCAGCTTTTATTTTAAATAGTCTGCCATTAAACCACCTGTTTGACAAACCAGTCAAAGAACAAATTATAAGCACTACCCACCAGGGGTGTTCAGCAATAACAGAAATAAAGGACAAGGTAGGGAATGATGGCAGGGTTGAATCAAAACAGTTTTGGAGGGGAGATAATACACACCAGCTGCCCTGGTGCCCACCTTTCTCTAAAGGCTTTGAGACATAACCCAGTTTTTTTTTTTTTGTTTTGAAATCCACCACCAAGTCAAAGAATCCCTACAGTGTGGAAGCAGGCCGTTCAGCCCATACCGCCCCACCAAACAGCAGCGCACCTATTCCCACCCCCAACCCTTCCTCTGTAACCCTACATTTCCCATGGCTAATCCACTTAGCCTGCACATCCTTGAACATTATGGGCAATTTAACATAGCCAGTCCATCTAACCTGTATATCTTTGGACTGTGGGAGGAAATTGTAGCACCTGCAGGAAACCCACTCAAACACAGGGAGAATGTGCAGACTCCACACAGACAGTTGCTTGAAGGTGGAATTGAACCCAGGTCCCTGGCACTGTGAGGCAGCAATGCCAACCACTGAGTTATCTTACTGCCCGAAATCATATAAGAACTTAGCTCTCTTAACAGCTCAGTTGACACCAGTATTGCCTACAGTATAGATATTGTTAATTAACCTGTACATATATGTTATGACACATCTCTGGAGCAGGTGGCTCTTGAGCACAGGCCTTGTGGCCCAGACGTCGAGACACTTCCACCATGACACAAGAAATCCAAACATCCTAGCTCTCTTTTGCTTTTATTTTATGGAAATGTCACCACCAAATCACTCAATTAAACTACTAAACAGTCAACAACTAAACAATAAAAGTATGTGGAGGAAGGGTAGGAAGAGAGGCAGCGGACTAAATTAAAATAGAGTTGGAGGAGGAAATAAAGTCCTCACAGTGCCTACCTTTCTCTAGGGGCATCAATAATGTTAGTAGATATGACACACTCTCTCTCCGAGGATACCCTGGCTTGAACATAGCCTGTGAAAGAGAGGCAGTGTGTTGGGAACTGACTCCCTCCATGTCCCATTACCTGGATCTGTTGATGGCTACCTTGGCCAGGCCCGTGAGGAGATAGGAACCAGCTCTTACTGTTTTGAACAATCTTTGTTAGATACGAGCATGCAAGGAGAAGTACTACTTTCCTGAAAGATCATAGGAGTTCTACCAGTACAATATTTGAGCAGCCAATTTATAGTCATTTGAACCAACCCATTCAGACACATAATGACACATCTCCAGGGAAGGTGGAACTTGAACCCAGTCTTCCCAGCAGGAGCGCAGCTCTGTTTTTTTTTCCTTTCTGGAGGTGCTTTCATATACAACTCAATGGGTTTTTTTCCTACCACCAACTCACCTGTATAACTTTTCACCTGTTATTCCTCCCACTAAATCACCCATGTTTCTAATTAAAAGGCCATCAGGGCAGTGCAATAACACCAAAGGTGAGAGAGTGGAATACAGTTTGTTTATATTTTCTAATGAACCTGTTTAAAAATGTAGTTACACACCTCTGGAATAGGTGAGATTTGAATCCAGACCTCTAGGCTCAGAGATAGGTACACTACCGCTGTGCCATGAGACCACTTGGAAGTTAGCTTTTTTTTAATGCCCAGAAGTGCTCTTCCACAGAACTCACCATCCTGATTTGAAACAAAATTGCTGTTCCTTCACTGTCTCTGGGTCAAGATGCTGGAAATCACTTAATAACAGCAGTAATAAGACCAAATTTTTATCTTTGAAGTGCAAATTGCAAATCAAGACATTCCCCAACATTGAATAATGCCTGCTGCTTAGAGTGCCTAATGACACTGTCCTCATGGTGCTGGGATGGGCTGGCATTGGAGCACCATGAAGTAAATGGATTCCAAGTAGACAAGTTAGAAACCCACTGCTATTTTCTGGGACAATGGCTCAGATCTGTGGACGAGTGTGACACAATTAATCTGCATTCTTAAATCTTTCTCAAACCCCATGACCACTCATACCCCCACACATTCTCACCACCCTAATCCCGTCAACCTAGTATCCATTACATGCAGAATACTTCAGCTCTCTAACACTATATCTAAGATGCTCATAAAACTGTCAATACTTAAACGTTTATTCAAAGTACACTTAACACACAATTAAGTGGTCATGAAACTGTCATGGTAAATAAACTAACAGTGGCATTGACAGCTGCATCAACAATTCCTGCTGGGTTGAAACCATTATTGGTGTTTGGAGGGTGGACAAGATTTTTAAAAATTTGTTCATGGGATGTGAGCTTTGCTGGCTCAGCCACTACATATTACCAATCCACAACTGCCCATGAGAAGGTGGTGGTGTTGAGTTTCCCTCTTGAACCGCTGCACTCCTTTTGGTGTAGGTATATCTATAATACTGTTAGGGAGGAATTTCTGGAATTTTGACTCAGCGACAATGTAGGAATGGCGATATATTTCTAAGTCAGGATGGTGAGTAATTTGGAGGGAAAGTTTCAGATACTGGTGGTCCCGTATATCTGCTGCTGTTGGCCTTCCAGATATTAGAGGCCGTGGGTTTGGATGGTGCTGTCTAGGGAGACTTGATGAATTTCTCTGGCGCATCTTATAGATGGTACACACCACTGCTACTGAATGTGTCAGTGGTGGAGGGAGTGAATGTTTGTGGATGTGGTATAAATCTAACAGTGTACCTTTTCCCGGATGCTATCAAACTTTTCAAGTGTTGGTGGGGCCACACTCAACTAGGCAAGTGGAGAGTATTCCATCATATTCCTGATTGTGACTTGTTGATGGTGAATAGGCTTTGAAGATTCAAGAGGTGAGATACTTGCTGCAGGATTCCTAGCCTCTGATCTAATCTTTTAATTGCAGTATTTATATGGCTAGTCGAGTTCAGCTTCCCGTCAATGGTAACTCTCAGAGTAACTCATTAAATGTCAAGGGATGTTTGTTGTCTCTTGTTGGAGATGGTCATTGCCTGGCACTTGTGTGACACAAGTGCTACTTATCACTTATCACCCCATGCCCAGATATTGTCCAGGTCTTGTTGCATTTGGACATGGACTGCTTTAGTATTCTAGGAGTGGTAAATAATGCTGAATATTATGCAATCATCAGCAAACATCCCTACTTCTGACCTTATGATGGAGGAAAGGTCATTGGTAAAGCAGCCGATGATGTTGGAAGATACTGCTCTGAGGATCCCATACAGAAATGTCCTGAATGTGAGGTGACTGACCTCCAACAATCATAATCATTTTTCTTCGTATCAGATATGACTCCAAACAGCATTGACTCCATCGTTTCTAGAGCCTCTG
The DNA here is from genome assembly GCA_024137785.1 of Ginglymostoma cirratum. Classification (NCBI taxonomy): domain Eukaryota; kingdom Metazoa; phylum Chordata; class Chondrichthyes; order Orectolobiformes; family Ginglymostomatidae; genus Ginglymostoma; species Ginglymostoma cirratum. The sequence continues at coordinate 554,168 of JAHRHZ010000134.1, forward strand.
ATGCCACAGTGGGTCAAGTTGAACCTTGATGTGAAAGGCAGTCATACTCACCTCACCTTTGGATTCAGCACTTTTGTCCATATTTGAACTTAGGCTGTAATGAGGTCAGGAGCAGAGTGGTCCCTCCAATACTAGTTGATCAGAGTCAGGATTCTCCCCTTCTAAGGAGTGGAGGGGGTCTAATGACAGGCACCCCACCAATCGTCTTAAATCTTTTCTGCCCTATTCTGGGCTATTGTCTGCCCGGGATGAGGAGGTAGGTAGATGAAAGTCAGGTGACAACTATTAATGTTGCGGCAGGTAGTTAGGCATCCCAAACGAATGAGTAGGCTATGCAGACAGTATGCATTGTTATTGGTATTTGGGTGGAGGACAGCGAGTGAGGAAAACTGCTGCCGGCAACAATGAGATTAGTTCTTGCTAACTTTTCCTGCTGCTGTGGCTTCTGGAAATGAAATTCAATGTATCTGTATTTGGCAGTGCAGAAACTCTAAGCAGTGATAGCAGTGATAGTGATTAGAGGGAACATTGGTAGTAGGACATGGGCGTTGGTGCGAGGTGGGTGCTGCAGCAGAGATAGAATGAATGTGAGATATCAGGCCAAAGATGGTACCACTTCTACTAGCAGAGTGGAGAAAGTCATTGACCACCTTCTTTCAGTTCTGGGTATTCCTCTAGATGGCTGGGACTGCTGTAACCTTGCTGGCATCCTTGGATCAGAATGACATGATCAATTTCATAGCCTCCATTGCTGTTCCTAGGGTAAAAGGAAGTCCTGCCTGTGCACCACCTGGTACAATAGGGTGTCCAGGACCCTGTCTGCAAACTATGCCGCTGATGTCCCCCTGTCTGCCATGTCCGAGGCAAGTGTCATTCTGACAGTGTTTTCCAGGTGCAAAGTAGCATTTTAAAGATGATACAGGTGTTTGGATCCTGGTGAATTCTAGGATATCCACAGACTGGAGAGGTGTTTCAAGAAAGGTGAATGATAAAGGGTGGCAAAAATCAGACATGAGATATCATAGGTGCAGGGCAGGCAATTAATAAGGTGGGTTTGGTAAGATACAATGAGAGAACTTGCTACACCTCATTTTGTAAAACCCAAAGCAACGTGGACAATTTTTCTGGCTGAGATTCAGCCTATTGACATAATGTGTGTGTGGACTTGGAAGATGGCGATGTAGTCTTCCATATAAATACTTTGCGTCAATTTTCACAGTGAAAAAGGATTACAACAGTATAGACATGAGGGTAGAGGACCAAAAGATTGAAAGAAATTAATAGAAGAGGTACGAGTAGGTTTAGCAGCTTTACAAGTAAATATAGCCCCAGGCTCAGAAGAGATGTATCCAAGGCTGCTGAGGGGGGCAAGGGAGGAGGAATCCAGGGCGCTGGCAATAATTTTCAAATTTTTTCTGGCCACAGATAAGATGCCTGAGGATTAGAGGACTGCTAATGTTGTCCCATTATTAAAAAATGGGAGGGAAAGATAGACTAGGAAATTACATGCCAGTTGGAAATAATCTTAGTGGTAGAGAAGTTTTAGAAAGAATTTGGATGGACAGAATATTTCTGCACTTGGAGAGGCAGACATTAGAGATAGTCAAGATGGATTTATAAAGGGAGGGTCATTTTGACAAATTTGATCAAATTGTTTGAGGAAGTAACTGGAGTGTTGATGAGGCTAAAGCATTTGAAATGGCAGCCTGAGGGAAATCAACGCCATGTTTTGCAGGCAACCCATTTTACAGCTGCCCTAGCCATCTAGAGGAATACCCAGAAATGAAAGAGGGTGGTCAATGACTTTCTCCACTCTGCTAGTAGAAGTGGTACCATCCTGAGACTGATATCTCACACTCATTCTATCTCTGCTACTGTATCCCATGATGATAAGTACATTGTCATTTTCATTAACTTTCCTTTAAGATGAGAAGAACAATTTGTGACAACCCCTCACAGTTGTCTTCTAACTTTGCAGGGAAGCCTCAAAGAGTGGCTGTGAATTTAGATGATACTGAAGTGTTTCCAAAGGCTTCTCTGACTGGTAATGATTTGGAAAAGATGTGGAAGACCTGAGTGAAGCCTGTATGACTGTCATAGAATATGAACTGGAAACAGTACATTAACTAATCTTACCATCCTTCACTTCTACATTGGAAGCTACTGTAAAACCAGTCTCCATATAGTTGTGAAATATCTTCTTGTTCCTACCTCTGATCCTCATAATCATCATGTTTAGCCTTATTCATCCAGCTGCCTCCACAAATGTATTAGAGAAATTGGGCAACCTTCCTATTCCTGGCTTGCCTACACCATATAGAATCATAGATCATAGAATCCCTACTGTGTGGAAACAGGCCCTTCGGCCCAACAAGTCCGCACTGACCCTCAGAGCATCCCACCCAGACCCATCCCCCTATGACCCATCTAATCTACACATCCCTGAACACTATGGGCAATCTAGCATGGCCAATCCACCTAGCCTGCACATCTTTGACTGCGGGAGGAAACTGGAGCACCTGGAGGAAACCCACGCAGACATGGGGAGAATGTGCAAACTCCACACAGACAGTCGCCCGAGGGTAGGATCGAACCTGTAAAACAATAGCATCTTTCCTTAGCAGAAACAGCAGTTGCTGGAATAGCTTAGGAAGTCTGGCAGCATCTGAGAAGAGAATTTTTTTTTATTCATTTACAGGATGTGGGCATCATTAGCTGGGTCAGCAGTTACTGCCCATCCCTGATTGCCCAGAGGGCAGTTAAGAGTCAACCACATTGCTGTGGGTCTAGAGTCACATGTAGGCCAGATCAGGAAAGATGGCAGATTTCCTTCCCTAAAAGACATCAGTGAACCAGATGGGTTTTTCCTGACAATCGGCAATGGTTTTATGGTCATTGTTAGACTCTTAATTCAAATTATTATTGAATTCAAATTTCACCATCTGCCATGGTAGGATTTGAACCCAGGTCCCCAGAACATTATTTGGGTCTCTGGTTTAATAGTCTATCAAAATACCACTAGGCCATAGCCTACCCATGTCTTTAAGGTGACCCTTCCTCAGAAGGTCAAAAATCACGACAGCAGGTTGTAGTCCAACAGGTTTATTTGAACACATTTGAACACAAGGAGTGTTGCTCCTTCCTCAGGTGTAGTGAGAGAAGAGGTATCAAGACACATTGTTGCATAGTGTCCATTTGTCCATTGTCATAGTGTCAGCATGGTTTCACCAATAAAAAATGCCCTGGGCATCCTTGCCTGCAGCGTATGAGATAGACAACATTGGTGAGGGAGAGAGAGAGTGTGTGAGTGCGTGTGTGTGTGTGTCTGTGTCTGTGTGAGACAGTGAGTGTGAGGGAGTATATGTGTGTGCGAGAGGGTCTGTGTGAGTGTGAGTGTTTGTATGAGGCAGTGTGTGTGTATGTGTACGTGTGTGGGTGTGTGGGTTCTGAGAATTTCTGAGGAAGGGTCACTGGACCTGAATCATTAACTCCGATTTCTCTTTACAGATGCTGCCAGACCTGCGGCTATTCCAGCAACTTCTGTTTTGTTTCTGATTTACAGCATTCTCAGTTCTTTTCGTTTTTATTTAGCAACTTTCCCTAACTATGTGCTGCTTTTTAAAGACGGCTAACGTGCTACATGTGACCAATGCAAAAAGCATGTTTTTTTTAATCTTGTAGGTTGATCAGACAATCATATTTGGAACTTGTTTTGTTATACTTTTACCTTGACAAGGTGGAGGAGAAGGAAGCAGAGCTTGGACAAGAAAGCAAAGTAACATTAAAATCAGGAATCATTGTAGTTGCAAAGCAACCTAGAAGAAAGGTGAGAATACAAAGATAATCACAAGTGACTTAGATAAAAAGCTTGCAGAGTTGCAATATTCATGTTCTGAAAAAGTCATACTAGGCTCGAAACGCTAACAATATTTCTCTCCAAACAGATGCTGCCAGACCTGCTGAGTTCCTCCAGCATTCTCTGTGTGTTTGGATTTCCAGCATTTGCAGTACTTTGTCTTTATGCAATATTCATGTTTTGAGTTATACTTTGTAAATGTGAATCTTAGGGGAATTAATACAGATGAGATATCAGCTGATTTAAGTCTTTACCCTCTTAAAACAACACACACGTCTAACTCTTTATATTATTCTATGGATAAAAGTGTCCTCAAATCGCCTAACACCCACCTGACACATCACCAAAATGTCTTCTTCAACTTCTAAATTATAGCACCCACACATCATTCAATTCACTTGTTTCTCTACACATAATAAGTGTACTCTGCTTCAAAAAAAAAAGAAGTCTAGAGTCAGCAAGTCAGATTTTGGCCCCTTTATCTCACCAGAACTTTCTTTGCAATTGTAAATTTGAAAACTATGTAAATAATGTGGGAGAGTCATGGTCATGGTAAAAATGATCAAGGAAACCTGTGTTCAGTGTTGGTGTAGAATAGTCAGCGTCACACAGTTTCTACAGGATGGAAAAGGCCCTTTGATCGTATCTATACTGGTTATCTATCTATCCTGATCCATTTTCCCACTTTCCCCATGCGCTATGGTGTTTCAAGTGTTCATCAAAATATTTCTCAATTGTCTTGAGGGTTCCTGCCTTTACCATCCTCTTCGGCAGTGAGTTCCACCTTCTGAGAATTAAAAAAAACACACTTCCTTAAATCCCATCAAATGCTCCTGCTCCTTAGCTTAAAACTGAGGCCCCTGGTTATCGATTAAGGAGGAAAGGTTTCTACTAAGGGGAAAG
>JAHRHZ010000134.1:558936-576458 GCA_024137785.1 Ginglymostoma cirratum
GTATCCCACCCAGACCCATCCTCCTATAACCCACCCACTCTACACATACCTGAAGACTATGGGCAATTCAGCATGGCCAATCCACTTAACCTGCACATCTTTGGACTGTGGGAGGAAACCAGAGCACCCAGAGGAAACCCATGCAGACACAGGGAGGATGTGCAAACTCCACACAGACAGTCGCTCGAGGGTGGAATTGAACCTGGGTCCCTGGCGCTAACTCCAACAATCAGGTTAGGTTCAACCTGATTTCTTGTGATTTCTTGCAGATTTTATAATTAATTGTTCTCTGCTTGGGAATGTACAGTTTGACAAATTTAACATTAAAACAGTTTATTAAATTACTTATTCAATAACTTTGTTTCTTAATCAGATTACTGGCCAGGGAAGACTGATAGAAATACTGCAACATGTTTTGAGGCAGCCTTCAAGATATAAAATGCTGGCATGGATTGCCATTAGAGCTGCAAATGAGGTTTGTACAAATTACTCAGACTAAACTGTGCTAGGCATCATTTGCTTCTCTGCATAACATCTGTGTAAAAGACAGTAATTGGATGACATTTTGGAGAAGTTATATATCCTGAGATGGAACTCAGACAACATGTTACAGCCTAAGATGTATAATAGGCATTTCTGATCCAATTGTAGAAAACTTGGAAATCCTACAGTAATGATGAGAAACATGACGAGATGGAAATTGAGTATAGAACATAGAACGTAGAACAATACAGCGCAGGAACAGTCCCTTTGGCCAACTATATCTATGCCGACAATGATGCCATTCTCAACTAATCGCATCTTCCTATATATGGTCCATATCCCTCTATTCCCTACCTGTTCATTTGTCTGTCTGAATGCCTCTTAGACTTTGCTAACATATCTGCTTCCACCATTTCTTCTGGCAGCATGTTCCAGGCACCTACCACCCTCTGTGTAAAAAATTTTGCCCTGCACGTCTCCTTTAAACTTTTCCCCTCTCGCTGTAAACCTATGTCCCCATAGTATTTGACATTTTCCCCCTGGGAAAAAAGACTTAGACTATCCAGCCTATCCATGATTCTCATAATTTTATACACTTCTATCAGGCACCCCTCAGCCTCTGAAAGAATCTAGTCCGTCCAACCTCCTTTTAGCAAATACAATCAAATCCAGGCAACATCCTGATAAGCCTTTTTTTGCACCTACTCCTAGGCCTCAACATTCTTCCAAAAGTGTGACTAGAATTGCACACAATACTCTGAATGTCGCAGAACTAAAGTCTTATATCGTTGCAACAAAATTTGCCAACTTTAGTGCCCCCACCAATGAAGGCAAGCATTCCATACACTTTGTTTGACCACCATCTCCAATTGTGTTACCACTTTCAGGGAGCTATGGACTTACACCCCAAGATCCCTCTGTATATCAATGCCCCTAAGGGTGTTGCCATTTACTGTGTAATTTCCCTTTGCATTTGACCTCCTAAAATGCATCACCTCACACTTGTCCGGACTAAACTCCATCTGCCATTTCTCCATCCAACTTTCCAAATGATCTATATCCCGCTGTGTCCTTTGATAACCTTCCTTACTATCCAGAACTCCACCAATTTTCAGGTCATCTGCAAACTTACTAATCAGATCATCTACTTTTTCATCTAAATCATCTATGTATATTACAAACAACAGAGATCCCAGCACTGATCCTTGGTACATGGTTATAATATTATCAGATTTGCATTTAGTTATTGTGAATGAAAATTATAGACAAACTTTAAAATACTTTACAATCATAGCCAGCATCTCCCTGGTCCCAGCAGTGCCATTGAGAATGGTGATTGCTACTGGGATTGCAGCCAATCCCCAATGGAGATTGTCACTATAGCCAACTGGGGAAGAAATGTGGTGATGGTGGTGGTTGTGGTGGGGTGGGGCGGGGGAGTCAACAGGACTACGTCAGAAAGTTCTGGTAAAGGTACCAAGTGGGTAAGGGCTATGGTGCACAACACAGAAGGACAGATGAAACCTTTGTAAGGGTGGGGACAGGGGACCAGTGGGGTGTGGGGAACAGATATTGGGCAGGCATCTGACAGAACCATGGTTCTGTAATGTAGGAGCCACACCCTTGTTCATCAATAACTCCAGGAAAAGCACTTGGCATCATTCAAACCTGGCTTCCTCCATTGCTAACTGCATGAAAGACTGCAGTAGGACAGCAAGTGGCCTTTAAGCAGCATTGATTGGTCACTTCAGAGGCTCCATTAACCCAATGGCAAGTGGCTAACCCTCATCTCCACTGCTGTATATAAAACTACAGTGTGGGCAGGGACAGGAGAATAGGTGGCTTTACGGGTGGCAGGGTGGCTCAGTGGTTAGCACTGCTGCCTCACAGCACCAGGAACCCGGGTCCGATTCCAGCCTCAGGCGTCTGTCTGTATGGAGTTTGCACATTCTCCCCGTGTCTGCGTGGGTTTCCTCCGGGTGCTCCGGTTTCCTCCCACAGTCCAAAGATGTACAGGTTAGGTGTATTGGCCACGCTAAATTGCCTGCAGTGTTCAGGGAGGTGTAGGTTAGGTGGGTTGTTGGGGGTGGTGGGTCTGGGTGGGATGCTCTGAGGTTTGGTGTAGACTTGTTGGGCCGAAGGGCCTGTTTCCACACTGTAGGGATTCTATGATTTGGAGGTGCCAGGAAAGATGCCCAATGCACTGTGCCCAGGTTTATGCCCCCTATTCATCTATCAAACACATCCTAGGGGAACTGTAAGAATCCAAGCAAAAGACTGTTTCCACTTGTGGGAAGAGCAAAGCAAAAGGCTATTGATATACAATAGTCACCTAGAAATCAAATAAGGCAATTCAAGGAAAAATGTTCTTCCCATTGAGAGTGGTGAAAATGTAAAACTCAAGAGTTTTCACAGGGAGTGCCCGAGGCAAGTACTACCAGATACCCAAATGGATTACAAACATTGGCCTGGGCTGTTTAGGTTGAATAGCAAGTTTTTGTCCTGTATATGCAGCATCATCTATGAATTCTGAGGATTGATTTGAAGTGACTGGAAGCATTTCCTCTCATATGAAATTATTTTTCAGAATCTTTGAGGGAAAATATACACTAAACCCTGTTAACATGGCTGAGGTCATGACAAGTCATGAGGTGATGAACAGAAGAAGAGGGAAATGGAAGAGAGAAAGTGCAAGTTAGTTTAAATTTAGTCAGTTCACACAAATGTAGATAGTGGTGTATTTGAGTAACAGACAACCAAGACAGCCAGTAAATGCATTGGGAAATTTTTCTGCGAAAGCTGGAAAAATATTTGACCAGCTTTTCATGATCTAGAGATTTCAGGTCATGTATCCATGCCTGTTGCTATGAGAATTATGGAATTCGTTATTTCCCTAGGTTTACTCTTTCTCCTATGATCTACAGGCTTTCAATCTTAAGGTTAATATCATTTAATCACTTTTTTTTATAATGTCCTCCACTTTTCATTTACCCAGAGTCCATCATTATAAGTGTTGTGCACTCACTGAAGCTTTTCAATATAGAAAAAGAATTACACTTCATGATTTAAATGGAAGCTATTGGTGTACAACGGAGACAAAAGAAACAAGATGGAGAAATCTGAAGTGTACTAGACTTGGTTAGATATTCCATAATGCTGGCAGTCATGAGGCTCATTTTAGAACACAAGGTTGAGGAATATCAGATACATTTTACCTACTTCATTGCTTTTTGAACAAGTGGCCATAGACATTTATAGTTTCCATATGATCCATCCTGTCCATATTGTCTACCCTGGATCAGGGTTGAAACTCCTGTCATGTGACCCTGACCACTGGTCCTCTACATCTTCTTCATCAGCTCCTGCAGCTTTGCTGTGCATCTCGACATGTGTGGTATGAGACCATAAGATATAGAAGCAGAATGAGGACCCATCAAGTCTCCTCTGCCATTCAATCATGGCTAATGTTTCTTAACCCCATTTTCCTTCCTTCTCCCTGTAACCATTGATGCCCTTAAGACTCCTTAGCTGTCTTATCTCTCTCTTATCCTCAGAGCTTCCATCCCAGAGTTCCCCTGTATGTCCTGTCTACTTTTGCTGTATTACTTTAAGCTCAAAAGATAGATGCAGGAAATTTGTACCTTATAAAGGTAGGATGAATGTTGTCAACAGTGAAGATTCCATGTATAGTTTCATGTTCCAACAGGCATTTCTGGCACTGAGCTTGCTGGAAATCTTCGCCCTGCCAGTGCTGGTGTGACTTCTTCCAGCATTCAAACAGTATAGTGATTGCTCTTTATTGAGATTTAGTTGACATTTTTTGAATCCAGGCAAAAATTCTTAGCTTCCCAACTGACTTCTCTCTCCCCACATTTACCCAATCTGTAGGTTCTGTCACTCTTGCAATCACTTTCTTTTCTTCTATCTCTTGGTGTTCTCTTACAAGTCTTCCTTCAGTTCTATTCGTACTTCAGGTAGGACATGAATCATTGGGTCAATGCTGATGTGATAAAGACTTCAAAACATCCAATCATTTCATTGAAACACACTGCATACCTTTTGCATCACATCTTTGAATCTGAATGGAGAGTACTTTTCAATGGTGTTCTCACTTTATCCCTCATGTGTCATCTCCTTCCCCTCCATGGTTTACTGAGAAAATCTGCAGCTCTTCATAATTGCTTAAATCCAATAAAGCTGATAGATCACTCAGCTAACAGCACTTTTTTTGTGTGTTCCTCTGATTTGGGTTGCTCTTAGCTGTCAAATTCCAGATCCCTTTGTATGCTGTTAGCATGACAGTGTTCTGTCTCAGAATGCCTTTTCTTGGGTAATCATTTTCTTCCAAATTTTCAGGAAAGATCTTCTGGTAACGTCTGACCCTCTGTGCTCCAGTATGTCTTCACCTTCAGATTTAATGTGGGCTTATTTCTCACCCTCTTCCTGATCTGAATCATTAAGTAATATTTTTCTTTCCTTGGGAACTGTCGCATCCAGACATGTGAAGCAGTTGTATCACTTACATATATTGTGTTCTCAAACTCACTAGCATCTTCCAGGATATGGCTGTTTTGATTTCTTTTCCACATTTTTGCCCTGCTGCTCCCTTTCTCTAGTGACTCATCTATCACAATCTTTCTTTGTTCTGTCCATCTTTTCCCAGGGATTGGCCTTTTGACAAGATCTCCAGATTATCTCGAATGTGGGTCATTCCTTCTGTCTGTGAATTCATGGTGTCATTCATAGTTCCTGGATGTCTTTTTCTCAAGCTGGTGTACATTCTTTAGTTGCTGTTTTTCTGTGTCACTCCTGTTACCGTTCCCTCGGATTAACTGAAGGCTAGCCATTTGGGTAGTCAGTGTCTTCATCTCCCTCTCAGGCCTTCATGTGCCTTGACAGTGTCCACAGTCATCAATATTGTGAGCTTGTTCTTTCTCATTAGCTCTTTCTGTGCTTCAGAGTATGTATAGCCTCAAATTAGTTGATCTATTGGTCTTTCACCTTTGCTGTTCAATGTACATATTCTGGCTGCACTTCAGTCTTGTTATAAAGTTGTCAAAAAGCTCAGCTAACTCCTGCCTGAGGCCTTGAAATTTATCCCAGTGCATCAAATAATTTCATTTTGGCTAGAAATAAGTGCTAAATCTTTCAAAAGTCTTGTCTGGATTTGTACCATCTTAAGTAATCTCCCAGCTATTAAATAAATGTAATGCTTTGTCTCCTGCACACAGAAATATATAGCTGACCCTTTTGTCATGATTAATGCCATTTCAGGAAACTACTGAATACCAACTGTGACTTTAAAAAAAAACTCAAATGTATCTACAATATTATCAGCTCTTAGTTTATTATGGGCAGTTTGCCGCGTGTTCATTGCGGTGCTGGTAAACCTTTAAATTTTGATTTTGCATGGTGGACTCAGATTTGTTTTCTTTCTGTCTCTGACGCCAGTTTGCATCAATTTTGCCAATCAGCATTACATTCGTTTAAAATGCTTTAGGTTTACCTACCACTGCCACTATGTCGTGTTTTCTTGTTCTTTTGATTCCCAGATCTTTGACATAATCATTCTTCAGGCTTGCAAAGCAAAGAGCTCTGTGTCTTTATGGAGTGATTGTCCATAATACCAAATGGTACTTGTGTGAGCACAGATGCAGCTTGTGACATCAACTGGCCACAATAAGCTAAAATAAGTTTCTGCGCACACAGTAACATCAGTTCTGATGTTGCTGTACTTATCCTACTGCTGCTGTTGCTTTCCATTGCTTAAAAATGACTTTGGGTGCCTCTTCACTTATACAACCTCTTTGCGTGACCTATAAGTGGCATTCACAGCCTTGTTTTTAATATACCTGCCACGATGTCAGATCAAAAGACTTCCGAGGTTGGTGTTGTGTTCGACAGAACCTGACTCTCCTGTGCATCCATGAAAGTGGCTCCATTGGTACACATATATACAATTGTCTCCTGGTTTATTAGCTACTAGTTCCATGTTATATAGCATACAAGATGTGATTTTCAAAAATGTTGTCTGCTGTCATGAAGATTCGTGTCAAATTTTAATAGTTAGTGCTTCTGTAAATCAGCTTAAGATATTTTACTGTGCTAAAGGTGCTATGTAAATAGAAATTGCTATATTTCCACTCTTACATACAAATGTCATTTGCTGGTTAGATCATCAGAACGCTACGCAAGTCCCAAATACTAACTAGAGAAAAGAAAATCAGTGAAGAAAGTATAAAACATTTAGTTCAAAAAGAACTGCCTGAATACGTAATTCTGGATTTTTTGGCATCATATCAGGATTTTGAAACCGGTAAGAACTTTGCTTCCCCTGTTTCAATATTCCTAATCATGCAGTAGAGTTTTAAAGGAATCATTATGGCATTATTATTTACTGTGACTCTTAATCTTATAAAAATCCACTGCCTTTTTAAAATGATTAAACATATACAGCATTATTATCGTACAGATCATCCTAGGGTTGTTTTGATTCTGTCTATTAATGTGCTTTGACCTTACAGCCTGCAATTTGCCAGAAATGACAGAATCAGAGGGAGCCGGATTGGATATGTTTCCCAAGCACATCTTGCTGTTCAGGAGGTTTAGCACATCTTGCTGTTGAGGAGGTTTACCGATAGTGTTACTGTATTCAGGCAGCTTGTCTACCATAGTAAGGGCTGTTTTACTAGCCAGCATTTTACCAGTGGTGGATTGAAACCGTCTCTCCACTGCATGAGGAAGCAGCCTCCCAGTAGCAGCCCATGATAGGGGAAGAACATTTTAAGCTTGTGGGGGAGGACGCTGTGGGCAAGAAAAGCAGTGCCCCACAATCCCAACAATACCCCGTACAGTTTTCGCATCCTGTACTTCTACAAGTACATGAAAGGCAAAGAGTAACTAGGGAGAGAATAGGGCTCTTAAAGATCAACATGGACATCTGTGTGCGGAGCCAAAAGAGATGGGTGAGATCCTAAGTGAATATTTCATGTATGTATTTACCATTGAGAAAGGCATGGATGCTAGGGAACTTGGGAAAATAAATAGTGATGTCTTGAAGAGAGTCCACAGTACAGAAGAGAAGGTGCTGGAAGTCTTAAAATGCATCAAAGTAGATAAATCCTAAAGACCTGATGAATGTACCCCAGGACTTTGTGGAAGGCCAGGAAGGAAGTTGCGGGGCCCCTAATGATATTTGTATCAATGAAGCCATGGGTGAAGTGCCAAAGATTGGAGGGTGGCTAATGCTGTGCAATTATTTATGAAAGGTTATAGGGAAATGCCTGGGAACTGCAGACCAGTGAGCCTAACATCTATTTCCCGCACTTCTGCCTTCACACCCCCTCCCCCCAACAGAAATAAAGTCAGAATCCCCTTTGCCTTCACATATCGCCCGACTAACCTCCACATCCAGCGTATCATTCTCCGCCACTTCCGCCACCTACAATCTGGCCCCACAACCAAAAATATATTTCTGTCCCCACCCCTATCTGCCTTCTGTAGAAACTGCTCTCTCCACAACACCCTCATCCGCTCCACACACCCCACTAACCCCACCACACCCAGCAATTTTCCCTGCAACCGCAAGAAGTGCTACACATTCCCCTACACCTCCCTACTCACCTCCATTCAAGGCCCAAAACAAACCTTTCATATCAGACAGGGGTTAACCTGTACATCCGTCAACTTGGTCTACTGTATCTGCTGCTCCCAATGTGGCCTCCTCTACATCGGTGATACCAAGCGAAGACTCAGAGACTGTTTTGTAGAGCATCTGCACTCTGTACATGACAAACGACAACACCAACCATTTTAACTCCCCTTCCCACTCCCTGGGTGACATGTCCATCCTGGGCCTCCTCCAGTGCCACAATGACACTACACGCAAACTGGAAGAGCAGCACCTCATAGTCTGCCTCGGGAGCCTATAGCCCAATAGCCTAAACATAGAATTCACCAGTTTTAAAATCTCCCCACCCCCCCCGGCCTCAGCCCATGTCCAACCCTCCCTCTCATCACCGCCTCCTTGACATGACACAACCTGTCCATCTTCTCGCCCACCTGTCCGCTCCACCCATCCCAATCCACACCACTCCCTATCTGCACTCACCTATCACCATCTCACATATCTTCCCCAGCACCACCGCTCCTCTTTATTTATTTCCAAGCTCCCTTCCCCTCCCCCATTTCTGAAGAAGGGTCCTGACTCGAAACATCAACTTTCCTGCTCCTCTGATGCTGCCTGGCCTGTTGTGTTCCTCCAGCGCCACACTGTGTTACCTATGATGGGTAAGTTGTTAGAGCGGATTCTGAGAGGAAAGATCTACAGGCATTTGGACAGGCAACGTCTCCGTTGGAATAGTCAGCATGGCTTTGTGCATGGGAAATCATGTCTCACAAGAGTTTTTTGAAGGGGTGACCATTATAGTAGATGAGGGCAGCGCAGTAGAAGTTGTCTACGTGGACTTTAGCAAAGCCTTTGACAAGGTACTGCATTGTAGGATGTTGAGTAAGGTTAAATCTCACAGGATCCAGGGAGAGCCAGCTAATTGGATACAAAATTGGCTAGGTGGTAGGAGACAGGGTGGTGGGAGAGGATTGTTTTTCAGACTGAAGGCCTGTGACCAGCAGTGTGCCACAGGGATTGATGCTGGGTCCACTGTTATTCATCATTCATATAAACGATTTGGATGAGAATTTAGAAGGAGTAGTGAGTAAGTCTGCGGATGACACCAAATTTGGTGATTTAGTGGATAGTGACGATGATTATCTGGAAACGCAGCAAGATCTTGATCAACTGGACTAGTGGGCTGAGAAATGACAGGTGGAGTTTAATTAAGATAAATGCGAGATGTTGCATTTTGGTCAGGCAACCCAGGGCTGTGGGGAATATTGTAGAACAAAGAGATCAAGGGGTACAGGTTCATAGCTGCTTGAAAGTGGAGTGACAGGTAAGCAGGGTGGTGAAGAAGGCTTTCAGCATGCTGGCTTTCATCAGTTAGAGCACTGAGTATAGGAGGTAGGATGTCTTGTTGAAGCTGTACAAGACGTTGGTGAGGCCATATTTGGAGTACTGCGTACAGTTCTGGTCGCCCTACTATGGAAAGTACATTATTAAACTAGAAAGAGTGCAGAAAAGATTTACTAGGATGCTACTTTGACTGGAAGGTTTGAGTTATAAAGAGAGGTTGGATAGGCTGGGACTTTTTTCCCTGGCGTTTAGGAGACTGGGGTGTGACCTTATAAAGGTATATAAAATCATGAGAGGCATAGGTAAAGTAGATAACCAACAGTTTTTTCCTATGATAGGGAAGTCTAAAATTAGAGGGCATAGGTTAAGGTGAGAGAGGAGAGATATAAAAGGGTCCAGAGGGGCATTTTTTCACACAGGTGGTGAATGTTGGAATGGGTTGCCAGAGGTAGTGGTGGAAGCGACTACAATTTCATCATTTAAGAAACATTTGGACAGGTACATGGATGGGATAGGTATGGATGGATATGGATCAAACGCAGGCAAATGGGACCAGTTTGAATTGTGAAAACTGGGCAGCATGGGCAAGTTGGGCCAAAGGGCCTGTCTCCATGCTGTAGACCTCTACGACTCTACTCGGCACTGGAACTCTACACCATTTTCTTGCCTACCAGCTGCTAAGCTGCTGGCTGCTTCAGATTAGGCTGACATCTTTTCGGCCAAACTGCCAATTGGAATACAAGGACAACTCTTATGAAGCATCTCAATGGGATGCTACCCATGTCATTAGGAGGGAAGGTTTGCTAGCCAATCATACAGCCTGGTGACATGTATTTCCTGTTGAGGTCAGGCCATTCTCCCTATCAACAACATTCATCCCAATTTATCTTGGCTTCCTATTTGTGCTTTACCTTTTTGACCTGAAATTGGATAAGTCAATGTTCCCAACTGTGGCCTTTGAACATATGTACTGTGCGTATTTCTTATCACTGTTAGTGAAGAATTCAGAAATTGAAAGAAAGCATATGAAGTAACAGTGTGCAACAGAAGCATTTCCCAAATCTGACAACTGTGGATTTGTTTGGGAGTTGTGGAACTCCTTAAAATTTCTTTTGTGGGATCCAGGCATCACTATCTAGACCAGTATTCAATCCCTATCCCTAATTGCATCTGAGAGATTGGTAGCGGGCTGCCTTCTTGAATCACTACAGGCATTGCAGTTATTGAACCCTTGACATTCACTGGCATTACCATCACTGAATCACCCACTATCAGTATCCTGCAGGTTACCTTTGAGAGGAAATTGAACTGGACTAGCCAGAAAAGCATTACAAAAGCAGGTCAGCAACTAGAAAGCTTGTAGTGAGTAACTCATATTCTGACTCCCCAAACCCTGTCTACCATCTACAAGGCACAAGTCAGGAGTGTGATGGAATACTCCCAACTTGCCAGGATGGGTACAGCTCCAGCAACACTCAAGAAGCTGATTACCATCCAGGACAAGAAGTCTGCTTGATTGGCATTATATTCACAAGCATCCACTCCCTTCACCACTGATGTTCAGTAGTGTGTACGCTCCACAAGCTTTACTGCATAAATTCACCAAGGCTCCTTAGACAGCACCTTCCAACCCCACAACAACTTTCAGTCAGAAGGACAGGACAGCAGATATATAGGAACACCACTACCTACAAGTTCCCCTTGAAACCACTCACCAACCCAACTTCAAAATATATTGCCAGTGTGCTGGGTCAAAATCCTAGAACTCCCTCCCTAAGGGCATTGTGGGTCCACCTACAGCATGTGGACTGAAGCATTCAAGAAGGCAGCTCACCATCACCTTCTCAAGGGCAACTAAACTTGGGAATGGATACTGGTGATCAACATGGAGGAGTGGGTTGAAAGTGGTGAGAGGGAAGCAATCTGTGGAAGGCTTCCTTCCCCATGTTGGCCCGATGCTGTCAGATTTCATGGAGTCAATGCTGAGGATTCCCAGGGCCAATCTCTCCTGACAGTATATGACTATGCTGCTATCTCAGGCCTGGTTATTGAAGTGTCAATTACACTGTATGTAAGATGTGATACAGTGAGAATGAGTGAGAATGACAATGACACGCTGTCGCTTGTCCAGTCTGTAGGACAGCTCTCCCAATTTTGACAAAAGCTCCCTGATGTTTTTCAGAAGAATTTTGGAGGGTTAATAATGCTGGTTTGTCATTGTCATTTTTGATTGACTTGGTTATTGCTGGGTCCATCCAGTTGCATTCCTATCTTTAGGCATTGTACTGGCTTGATACAACTGCCTAGCTTACTGGGGCTTTTCAGAGGGTACTTAAGATTCAAGTTTCCTTTCCTAAAGGGATGAATGAAGCAGATGGGTTTTTACTTACAATTGGCAATGGTGTTAATGGTCACCATTAGCCCATCTTTTAATTCCAGAATTATTAATTGAAATTAAGATCCACCAGTTGTTGTGGTAGGATTTGAACCTACTCGACATTACCACTACATCACTGAATCTCTATTTAATGGATTAAATTCTTTTAATTATCTTGTATCCTGTTTCCACACTGATCATATCCATCTCAGCAAAATCACTCATGCTCACACTTATGAAAATAATTAGAATATGTTATAATTCCAGACTATATAGGCCAATCTAAACAAAACATACAAGTTATTTAGACTACACAAGGTTAAATTCAAATTAAATCACAGTGAAACATCAATTACAGTGTTAACATGATATTTTTAGAAGTTACATGGAGTCTATTGAGTTTTACATTGATGAGCTTCCAATTAAGTGAGCGTAGTCTTTGCAGGGCACTATTTGCCCCATTGAATAATGTGTGTTTAATAGAAATGTCCGTGTTGATGAACTCATTACTTGTGACTACAGGAGAAGACCAGAATTAGAATCCTGATATAATTGCTGGGTGTCATAGAAAAATAGAAAATAGGAGCAGATGTAGTCCAATCAGCCCATCAAAACTGTTCTGCCATTCAATATGACCATGGCTGATCATGTATTTCAATTCCCATATTCCCATTCTCTTCCCCTACTTCGGATATCTCTAATCTCTAGAAATCTATCTAGTTTATTTCTTAAATATATTCAGTGACTTGGTATCCACATCCCTTCATGATAGAGAATTCAACACCCTCTGAGTAAAGACATTTATCTTCATCTCAGTCCAAAATATTCTAACCCCATATCCTGAGACTGTTAACACTCCAACCACCACCCACGCCAAGGTAAATATCATCCTTGTGTCCAGCCCGTCTAAATTTTATACATTTCAATGAGATCCCCTCTCACTCTTCTAAACTCCAATGTGTAAAAGCCCAGTCCACTCATATACCTTACATGACAAACCTACCATCCCAGGAATTAGTCTGGTGAATTTTCACTGTACTCCTTCTATAGCAAATATATCTTTCAGTTAAGGAGACCAAAACTGCACACATTACTCCAAGTGTAATATCAACAAGGCCTGTACAATGGTACTCAAGTCCTCTTGCAATGAAGACAAACATGACAATTATCTTCCAAAGTGCACTCTTAATTTATGATCATAATACAAGGACACTCAGATCCCTTTATACATCAACCTTTCCCAATCAACTACAATTTAAGTAATACCTTTTCGTTATTTTTCCTTCTAAAGTTGACAACTACACATGTGTCCCACTATGGCAGATGTTAAAATTTGAATTCAAGAAAAATCTGGAATAAAAAGCTAACCCAATGGCAATCATGTAACCATTGCCAATTGCTGTAAAAACCCATCTAGTTCACAGATGTACTTTAGGGAAAGAAACTGCTAGCCTTACCTGATTGGGCCTACAGTAACTCCAGATCCATAACAGTGTGGTTGACTCTTAACTGCCCTCTAGGCAATTGGGGATGGGCAATAAATGCTGACCAAACAAAATTATCTATTTGTCTTATCATATCTGTGTAGGCCTAATTCCACATTTTCCCCGCAGTCCACAACTCTGTAGGTAATAGCAATTCAAGTGCATATCCAAGTTATTATTAAATGCCTCCAGGGTTTCTTTCTGTACCATGCAATATGGCAGTAAGTTCCAAACCTCATTAGCCTCTGGACGAAAAACATTCTGTTCAACTCCTTTCTAATCCTTCTGCCAGTTACTTTTAATTTATGCCTCCAGGTATTGATCTCTCCGATTATGGAAATATGCCCTTCCTAACCACAATATCTAGGTCCCTCACAATTTTATGCCATCTCACTTAATTCTCTCCTCAGCTTCCTCCAGTTTTCTTTTGTGGCTAAAAAATAGCATTCGTAAAACATCTTATTAAATATCCTCTGCGTCCTGTCTAGTCCGAGCACATCCTTCTTGAATGCAGTCATCAGACATGGAACTGCAGCGGTTCAAGGAAGCAGCTCATCACCACCTTCTCAAGGGCAGCTAGGACAAGTGATAAATGCTGGCCCATCCAGTGATTCTCAAATCCCACAAGAGAATTTTAAAAAAAGAACTACAGCAAACTTTGTTTAACAGGCACCTCATGAACTTGCACTCTCAATAAACCAACAAATATTATATATATCAAATACCGCAAAGTTTACTGTGTTATTCTGTCCAATTATTATAGTTTTTAAATTTATTTATCTCAGTTGAAAGATGTTTGTTGTTCAATCAGATGGCCACATGAAATATCAACATTGGTTCAATTTCGAATCAATTTCTCCTCAAATATCGTAGTCTACCTCAATGTCCGAGTAGTCAGTTGAGGGTGTGAGTAAGAAGACTGTCTGCCATTATGTTTTATTTAAGGCAAAGTCGCAATATTATTTAAGTGATCTATGATGTAAATAAAGTGTAATAGTGATGTGTATATCCCCTGCATTATGTCTCTACTACATACTGTGTGTTTTTACATTGATTATGTGGACCTCTTAATTATCTGAAATATTTGATCAATCGGCATACTACTGGTCCTAAAGGAGCTGGATAATAAAAAAGTTTACTGTATATGCAGTATTCCAACCTTTTTAAAATGTGTTCATGGGATATGGGTGACACTGGTATTTATTGCCCATCCCTAATTGCCCAGAGGGCAGTTGAGAGTGAATCACTTTGCTGTGAGTCTGGACTCACATGTA
The DNA here is from genome assembly GCA_024137785.1 of Ginglymostoma cirratum. Classification (NCBI taxonomy): domain Eukaryota; kingdom Metazoa; phylum Chordata; class Chondrichthyes; order Orectolobiformes; family Ginglymostomatidae; genus Ginglymostoma; species Ginglymostoma cirratum. The sequence continues at coordinate 573,526 of JAHRHZ010000134.1, forward strand.
GACCAGACCTTTAAGAAATCTAAACTGTCTTTGTAAATAATGATTTATTTTGCTCATCAGAACATTTTCCAATGGCCTGTAGTTCCTTGGCCTGTTCATGCCTCTTATTTTAAGCAGCAATGCTTTTCCAAAACTATTTTGACAGATTTTAAATAAATACTTTATAAAATGAAATCAAACGTTTACAACAATCAAATGTGTGCAAAATTTAAATTTGCTCCTTTCATAAAATGTTATTTTTGTTGCTCATAACCTTGCAGAAAATGATGAATTTTTGCCAATCTTAACTACCATACAAGGAGAAAAAGTGGAAAAGGAGGAACAGGGGACCAAATACGTTGCACCAAATGAAACTCCAGATTATGTGCCATCATATAGGAAGGTTGCACAATCACTGAACTCGGTCCATTTTCTCAATTACAATAACCACCTCCGTAGGCTCTATAACATCAATCTACTTCCAAGTAAGATATCTGCAAGTTGTTTTGTATGTATTTGACAAAAGAAAGACCCAAGTGACTGCAGCAATTTGTGATGTGATACTCATGATTTTCTGAACATCTTCAGGAGAGTTATACAATTTCAAATTTGTTAAAACCTAAAGCCAATTTACAAAAGAAAAGTTGATAAATATAACTAGTAGGGGTAAAATTACTGCATTGGGTCGCTGTCTCAGTGAGACAGTGACAACTGACAGTAGTTTAACCTGAGGGTCACCACACTTCAGGAGAGGGGAGAGGTTTAGAAGGTGGAACTTTCCTACCGACCTCAGCTGCTCTGGGAATTCAACCCCACTGCTGGTATCACTCTGCTTTGTAAACCAGCCATCCAGCCAACTAAGCTAACCAACCCCCTGACTAATACAAGCACAAATAGTTGGTAAATAATCAGAGAAAATAAGGAACAGACTATAGCCAGGGCAATAAATCAAACCCATTACCTAGGGTCCGTGGCCACATGGGGTCCAAGATCTCGAATCTGTGCTCAGGCCATGGCCCAGGCAAGAGTCAGCATCAAGGCCTGTGATTACAGTCCCTAGTCCTGACTGTAGGCACAATTGAATGGGTTGATGAGGAGCTTGCCCACTAGCCACTCCCTTCTAGTTGCTGGTAATGCACCCAGGATGGTGAGGAACTCAGCCCAAGGGTGAATGAATGCAGGAGCTAATGATGCCTGAGGTGGGACTCACAAGGGGAGGTTGGGGGAAGGACTGGTAGCAAGGGCAGGGGATTAACCTTCTGCAATGCCTTCCCCTTTTCTGGGTGCTCGCTGTCTTGATCAGGCACTGATTCCCTAGCTGTTAGCGATCCTTCCCGGAGTCCTGCAAGCAACCATAACAGGGTTTGTTTTTCAGGCTTCCCCATTAGCAAATCCCCATCTGCCACTGGGTGAATACAAGCAGAAGTAAAGTGAGGTTCTTAAGTGAGCAGTAGATGCCCAGAAGGGCATCAATTGAGGATGAACAGGATCACCATTCCTTGCATCTGATTAAATGCACCCCATCACCAAACCTGCCTTTGTAGGGGGAGATGTGGCCATTAAGTTTTGCCCTGTGAGTACAAATCGAGTGGGAGGGATTAAAACAAAAGTACTGGAAAGTGGTCATCGCAGATCAAGACGTCGATGTGTGGTAAGTGTGTAGCTGAGATTTATTTTTATTTAAATTACTGCGGTGGGCGGAGTGGCAAAAGTTTACCATGGACCATGATGGGAGTGGGTGTGGGTTTGAGGAGCAGTGAGGCCTAGAATGTGCAAAACTTCTAAAATAACTGGGCCAGCTCAATCTTATAGTTTAATTGGATAAGAGCAAGTCACGTCAAGTGTAGTGGAGTGATTCTTGCCGTGAAGCCAAAAAAGTCTTTTTGCTCATCTTACCAAACTTGCTGTATTTATTGCCATTCCTGCCCCTATGGCATCAATCACATCTAACTCCAACCCCAACTTACCTCGTGCTATTCCTGGCGGAACTGCACTCAGAATTGACTGGCATCCTGAGCACATGTGGCATCTTTAAAAGGCTGCTGTTCATCTAGACAAGCACTGTCAGTCCACAACTGCCCTGTGTGGTTCCTGACATTTTCCCCAGACATGGCAGACAAGGGGAAATCAGTGCCTTGCTTTAAGGGCAGGGTCCCAGAGCTCCTGCTAGATTAGTTGGTGCATAGAAGGGACTTCCTTCTCCCCCAGAACTAACCCTGGAGTCCATGACACCAGATCATGCCCAGCCTGGTCCAAGGTTGCCATCTTGACTAAAGAAGTCTCAGCCATCTGGAGGAAAGCTCAGAACTGCAGGAAGAAAGGCCAATGTCCTTCTCCACCCCACCAGTGTAAGTGCACAATTTTTTCTCTGTTTTTTCACACTCAATGTATCTCTGTTTCTGTACTCATCTCCCACTAAAGCTCATGCTCTATATATCTCACTATTACCTGCAACATCCTACTTCCCTCTACCCTCATGCCCTCTGTGCTACCTACTCACTCACTCTGGACACCTCCACCTGAACCAACAATAATAGCTGTGCCACACACATTTATCTCCATAACACCTGTTTGCTGTCTCATTCTAGGAGGAGAGGAGTCTGCAATAGAACAGAAAGAGTTAATACAGGTGGTGAGCCACCTGATATTCAGTTCCTCACTCCTTATGAGGAGAGGATCCTGACTCTGAATGCCCCAGCTTGTCCTGGGCTGGTAACAGGGGCTACGCCTGACTTACTGTGCTGGGACCGCCTCAGTATAGGATATCTCCCTTAAATTGACTGAGGCCTGATGACAACCAAAGCTTCCTAGCTTTGTATCAGAGATAAAAGGTACTGCAGATGCTAGAGAATCCGAGATAACAAGTATGGGGCTGGATGAACACAGCAGGTCAAGCAGCATCATAGGAGCAGGAAAACTTGACGTTTCGGGCCTAAACCCTTCATCAGAAGGGT
>JAHRHZ010000134.1:576858-614401 GCA_024137785.1 Ginglymostoma cirratum
CTTGACCTGCTGTGTTCATCCAGCCCCATGCTTGTTATCTCTTCCTAGCTTTGTGTCTACTCTAAAGAGCACGCATAGAAAGTAATCACATGAGGTTATCATCTTTGGCAGAGGGACAACGCACAAAAAGGCAATGAAAGGGAAGGTTGCAGGTAGTTGAGTGAATGCTATGATCACATGTGAAGAGACTAGACGTGCAGCCTAGTCTACTTCATGAGCTAAGTATGTGTCCCCGAGTGCACAATGTCCTTGCTGCAGCATTACAGTGGCAGTCGTTGGTGCAGAAACATCCTGTAGTGGATCAGAGGGTTCATAGAGGCTGGCACATGTTGAATGCCAATATACATGGATGTGGGGTGTGTATAAACATTGACAATAAAGTGTGCCCTGAGATGCTGATGTCTGGTGTCCAATGTGGAGGTCCTGCTGAGCAAGCAGTGAGCTGAACCCATCAAGAACCTACCCTGGCTTTCCACATTGAGTTTTCCCTCCAGCTTGTTGAATTTGGTAAAATTGTGACTGGAATATTAAGGAGGGGAGTTGGGCCATCTACAAAGACCTTAAACAGCATTAATTGCAATCAATTGGCAACTTGCAACTGCATAGTGAGAATTTCAGTTTAAAAGTAAAGAGTCACTCATTTAAGAGAGATATGAAGAGTTTTTTTTCCTCTCAGCGGGTTATTTTCTGCTCCTAAAAAGGCAGTAGAAGTAGAGTCCTTGAATATTTTTAAGGCAGAAGTAAATAGATTCTTACAAGCAAGGGAGTGAAAGGTTATAGGGGTAGGTGGGAATGTGAAGTATATCAGGCCAGCCATAATCTTAGTGAACGGCAAAGCAAGTTGAGGGTCAGATTTAAATGGATATTAGGGAAGTTCTCAATCAAGCCAGGAGCTGTGAAGGTGAAACATAGCTTAGTGGAAGAGGTTCAGAGATGGTATGAACTGCAGATGCTGGAGAATCTGAGATAACAAGTGTAGAGCTGGATGAACACAGCAGGCCAAGCAGCATCAGAGGAGCAGGAAGGCTGACATTTCAGGCCTAGACCCTTCTGAAGACACCAGCAGTGGAGATCACCAAGAGTATACTTATGCTGGTGGAGTAAAGAAGGACATTGACCCTCTTCCTACAGTACTGAGTATTCCTCCAGACAGCTGAGACTGAATTGACCTGGGTAGCAACTTTGGATCAAGTTGGGCGTGGCTTCCACTGCCGGTGCTGGTAGAAGAAGAAATCCCACGTTTGCACCACCCCATCACCAGGACTTCACCCTCAAAGAAGGATTCTAATTTCATCACGTCTACCATACCCAGGGTAAACATTAGTAAATGTAGTGGGCAAACTGATAGCGCTTGTTCAAGTACAGAATGGGCCTTTAAAATGATGCAGGTGCAGGAGTTATTAGTCTTTTGGTGGTGGGGTGGCAAGTTGTTCTGGGAGCAGTGCATGAGAAGGTGGGGATAAAATTAGATATAAGCAATGCCGTAGGAGCAGGGTACGTAGTTAATGAGGCAAATTTGGTAAGATATGATGAGAAGTCCCACTGGGCCTTGCGGTGAGAACTCCTCCAAAAAATTCAATGCAATTCACACCACTAAAGAAAACCATAAGATTCAGCCCCTTGCGTTTGGCTCCTTACTGCTTAGAGTAAAAATTGTTAACGGCCTTTTAATCAGAGAGAATTATAATCTCACAATACAAAGAACTTAAACATTTGCTGTGATCAACTGAAGAGCCTGAAAGATGAGTTATTTAATCTCTTCTCACTTGGTTATAACATTAAGTTCAAACCACTTTAAGCCATTTACCAGTGGCAAACATAAAGGGATATTAGACAGATTGGCTAGATTATCAAGAATGTGCAAATTCTAAGAAGGATAATTAATACATTTTACAATAAATAGCATTGTTTTTTATTTGAAAACATAGTTGATAATGTGATAGTAAATTCATTGTGTTTACCTCTTCTTAGTTCGAAGTACAGTTGAAAATGTGAACGGCGAAGGACAAGACTACCCTGATCCCAAGATTCCTTTTACTGAACCTTCTGAGGCACAAATGCATGGAGGTAGATGGAATCGCATAGTCTCACAATATCTATTGATGAATAGACAATCTGCAGATTCCATATTTAATAAAGCAAATCCATAAATATCTTCAACACCCATTTTGAATTCAACTGATTTCATAGGCAATATTTTTCTAATTCTGTTTCGGTTTAATCTGTTTTTCTGTGAGTTTCTTGTGATTAGCATTAGAATTTTAGCATGGATTCATCAAACTAAATTTTTCTCTTTCTAATAACATAGGAGTCATAAACCAGGTATAAGTTCATTCTGTTTGATTCCTTTACTAGTCATCAATTTGTAGCCCCACAGTTTTCATTGCTCAGTGTTAATCCCCTGGATGCTTAGGTATGGAAATTGTGTGCACAATTGTGTGGGCTACGCAAGAGTGGTGTAAAGCCATCATCGGTCTATAACTAACTTGTTTTTATCCCTTGGCCTTTCTAGGTCTCTTCTTTGCCTTTCCCTTCATTCTATGGCACAATGACGTCACTTCAAGAGGGACAGAGGCTTTTAGATTATCATAAATGGTTGTGTTATCACCGGCTTTTTCTGAAATGTGGCTCATTGTGCAATGATGGTTTTGCCTTGAACAATCTCTTACCCCAGTTGGATTTCCAGCACCTGCCTTTCCTAAGCTTCTGGAATAGTGTTTTTAGCCCTTTGCACCTAATCACTCTGATATTCCTCTGATACTCTGCCTTTTTTTAAAGTCCTTGCTCTTTAATCTCACAGCCCAACTTTCTGTTTCCCACCCTACCTCCTTCAACCTCCCCACTAAAATATTCCTCATCCTCTGTGATTTCAATCTCCATCTTAGCTGCCCAAACTATTTGTTCCATGAACTGACTGCCATACTGTCCTCAAACATTGCCATCCGTATAAATACTCTATAGAAACTATTTAGCTCATTGTGCCTTTGTTGGCTCATTGGAAGGGCTTTCTATCCCCTGCTCTTTGGCAACATCCCTTTAAAAATTCTTCTCACTCAAGTATAGATCTAATTGTCTTTTCAATGTTTACACTAATGTTTTCAGTACATTTCAGATCATAAAAAGAACTTAAAAATGCTCATGCATCTGTTGCTCTTGCTGACCAGTTGGTAGAGGTCTTGTGTTTGGAAGGTGCCGTTGAAGGAAGCTTGGTAGGCTGTTGTGCTGCATCTTGTTGCTGCACTGTGCATGGTGGTGAAGGGAGTGAATGCTGAAAGTGGTGGATGGAGTGCCAATCAAGAAAGCTGCTTTGTCCTGGATGGTATCAAGTTTCTTCAGTTTTGTCGAGCTAACCATCCAGGAGAGTGTACAGTCTTCCTTAGAAATGGTAGACAGACTTCTGGTGACAGAAGGTAAGTTACTTGTTGCAGGATTCCTAGCCTATGCCCTGTTCTTGTAACCACAGTATTTATATGGTGAGTTCAATTCAGTTTTTGGTCAATAGTAGCCCCCAGGACGTTGCTGGTGGAATTTCAGCAGGTGATGGTTAGATTCTTCTTTGTTGGATCCTGGTTATTCTTCCTCTCCTGGCCCAGTGTGTGGATAGGGTTTTGTGGAAGGAAGGGATAATGTTGCATCTGGCTCACAGACTCACTTGCACACATTGTCTTCACTCACTGACACACAGACAGTCTCTCTCACTCTTTTACTGCTGGCTGGAGACAGCCAATATGGTCCCACTTTTCAAGAAGGTGGTAGAGATAAACTAGGGGATTACAGACCAGTGAGTCTCACATCAGCAATAGGGGTTCTGGAATGCCTGGGAAGGTAGTTGAGGTGGGTAACCTCAATCTTTAAAAAGTACTTGGATAAGCAGTTGAAATTTCATAACATTCAAGGCTTTGGGCCTAATACTAGTAAGAGGGACTGGTGTAGATTTAGTATAGTTTTGGTGGTACTGTCTTTATAGGCCAAAGGGCCCCTTTTGTACTGCATAATTCTATGATTCTAAGTCTTCTGTTAATCTTCTCTCTGCAACCCAAGGAACTTCCAGCTGCTTTAGATTCATGACCACTCTCTAGGTCCCTAGCTACTTACATTTTCTTTAAATCCACGATCACGTTCAACAGTTTCCATGTATTGCTTGCCATCGCATCCCAATCATTATCAGCTCTACCCTCTTTAAGACAGCTGTATTCGCTAAAACACAATCACCTTTGAATCAGTGACCTCTACATTCTAGGTGAGCGAGAGCAGCAGAGGAATTCCACCATCAACCACACACTATCCTGACTTATAGTGGTATCATCTTTCCCTTAACTGTCACTGTGCCAGAAATTTGGAACTCCCTTCTTGACAGCAATGTGAATATATCTGCACACATGTATTACAGCAGCTTGAGAAGGTGATTCAATTCGTTTAGTTTATATACACTTGGCAAGGAATGGAATTTCTTGGCAAATTCAAGCCCAGACCCATGAGTTAGCCTGACAATGTGAATGTGCAGTGTAGCCATTATATCAGCGTCTGCTTCCCTACGTTTAAAATTTATTTTACTCACTTGTTATTGTATGTTGCTAGTTCAAAGTGATTGATGAATACAAAATCAGTTATTAATGTGTGCAATGTAAAGATTTGTTACAGGACCAAAAGTATTGCAGTTGACATTAGTCACGAGTATACTGTACATATTTTCTAATCAACCTGCTCAGAGGTGTTATGACACACCTCGGGAGCAGGTGGGACTTGAACTCAGTCCCTCCTGACAGGGATACAACCACCGTGCATCAAACGTCCTAAATAGGTGCATTGTAAGCTAATAGTTGAGAAGTAAAAGATCTTTAGTTATGAGTGGTTAAGAAACTTTACTTGTATTTTAAAATTTAATTCATAAATATGTTGTTTCAGTTGATACAGATTTCCTGAAGTGTGCTATAAAAGATTTTGGAGATGGAGCTCATACACCAGTGTTCGACACGGATCTTTGTCCACGCCTGGGACAAATGCATTCATTTTTAAAGAACTACCTACCTACATATAAAAATACTTGCTGTGCTGAGCTTATTCCTATAGTCCTGTATGAAATTTTTGACAGCAGTTTCGCATTCTCGCAATTCCAGCCTGAGGTGAAGTTTATGTTTGTAATAATTTATAGTGAATTTTCCAAAGAGGAAGAATGGCTTACAAAGGCTATATAAATTTTTAGTACAGGTCACTAAATAAAAACCTAGCTGCCGATTAGCACTTCCTGTGATGTTATTTTTTACAGTTTAATTTTAAGTGATTGCTGTGCAGTCAGACTCAATGACATCAGGCAGCGCAGATATAAGGCTAGTTATTCTTTTGTGTCTATTGTAAGTCTTTTTCATCAACCTGGTCAGAAATGTTATCGTACACCTTTGGAACAAGTAGGACTTGAACCTGGGCCTTCATGTTCATAAGTACAGAACCTCTGCACAGTGACAGCCACCCACCCTGGTCTCCTACATACTCTCAGCTCACAGATAGCATACTGCTAAAAGTGACTTCAGGGAACGGGATGAGGGCATTGCTGACCAGGCAGCATTTATTGCCCATCCCTAATTGCCCAGAGGGCAGTTAAGAGCCAACCACATTGCTGTGGATCTGGAGTCACATGTAGGCCAGACCAGGTGAGGATGACAAATTTCCTTCCCTGAAGGACATTAGTGAATCAGATGGTTTTTTTCAATAATCGACAATGGATTCATGGTCATCGTTAGATTCTTAATTCCAGATATTTATTGAATTCAAATTCCACCGTCTGCCATAGTGGGATTCGAACCCAGGTCCCCAGGATGTTAACAGTCCAGTGCTAATACCACGAGGCCATTGCCTCCCCTTCTTGTCCTCATTTGAGGAGATTGTTTCAAATCAGCAGATTTAGTTGAACACTGCGGCCTGGACTTTTGCTCCCAGGTCAAGTGCAGAGAGTTGGGAGGATTGCTGTCTCTGTGAACCCATCTTTAAAAATAGTTACCTGTGCTTCTAATTTTTGGTTCTTGGGAAGGACTGGATTAGAAATTGGAGTGGGCAACCCTTAAAGATCTGTAAAGGCTGGGGGTGCAGAGATGGGCTGACTGGAAGACCCAACAGGGGATCCCAAATGGTGGCCACCATTTAAAAATACAGAATAAAGATATAAGATTCCCCCAGCCCTTACCCCACTCTAACCCCCACCCTTTCCAACCCCCAATCCACGCCACCTCATGCCTTATATCCATCATTATCAGATTGCTGCTCTCATACCTACCTTTTTTTACTGTGTCCCTGGTATTTATGGCACCAATGTCTGATGCCAGAGGTATCTGAAATGTGCAGTACATTTATATCCAGCTGAATCTCAATGTAGTTGGGGAAGTCAAACTATGCCCTTTTTACACCATTAACTGCCATAGTCTGATAAATTCATTTATTCACTTACACATTACAAAACTATGGGATATTTAAATAGCTTTTCAGTGTGTTAGTGAATGAGTTTGAGTCGGATAAGTGGGTAAGGTGGTTGGGTGGCAAGGGGGAAGTATGGTAGGATCTGTAGAGTGGAAAGATGGTGAGGCAGAATGGGTGAGTAGGGAGCTGGATTGGGAGCTAGTCATATCTGGCCAAGTGTTGTGGTTAGGGGTTGGATGGAGTCAGGACAGTATTAGGGTGTCGGGTCCTAGGTGGTCTCAGCTCAGGTTTGATGTTGGGGGTAAGGGGGAGGGGTGCTTGAGCATAGATAGTCAGTTTTGGTTAGATCCTGTGGGTGTAGGTAGAGATTTTGAGGGAGTTGGGTCAGTTTAGGAGTGGGGGCAGGGTAAGATGCAGAGGGGAGTGTGGGTCAAGTGTGGGTGGAACCATTGTCTGTGTTCGGGATGGTAGGAAGTTGGTGTCTGTGGGAGGGTGCAAAGTATGAGTGATTGGGCAGGGTTAGGCCAGTTTATATTTCCTCTAACTTCCCATAGCGAAATGTCCAGTAGGTTAATTGGAACCATGTGACATCTCAGACTCTAACTCGGAGTTGGGGACTTCTTCAGAGGGGTCCAGATCAGATGTTTAAACTTCCTGACACAATATCTGGTCCATCTCAACAGTCCTAATGTACATCATTTGGAGTAAGTTTGGCCTCTGACTATCCAGAGGTTGTAAGGTCTGAATATATGCACACTTACAAAGTTACACAGCATAATTGTAGCAGCTCCTAAATTTTGTGACGTTATATCAGTATCCAGTTCCCCATCATGATTTTGGTAAATAAACATATTTTTCAGTCAACCATTTTCTCAGTGATTTCCAGAATTTGTTTTCAATCTTTGAGGTTAAATTAATGGTTTTAAACAATCAACAACTATATTTAATGTCACTGCTTTGGCATTTTTCTATTGTTAAATTTCAAACACGAGCGGAGACATCAATGTTTATTAATTATACATTAATTATGTTATGTTGCAGATTTATACAAGTGTCTTTGGAGAATATATGCTGACAACACCGACGGACAGTTTTGTTGGTCAACTTACCCCTCAGATGAGTGTGGCAGTGCATTCTATTGAAAAAGAGCTACGGGTCCAATGGTACCTGCCTGCTCTGGCATTACCTCCTTCAAGTTGTGAAACCGCTAAGGTAATAAGAATAGCAAACAAGGTGGATCAAACACAGTTTTAGGCCCTGGAGTTTCATACAGAAAATTGCATCAAATCTGTGGTAATGTGACATGAATTATTTACTACGTGCCCAACAATTTAAGTATCCATTTACTATTTGCACAACAATTTATGTATCCATTAAAAGAGTCATTGTGTAGATAGAACAAGACTAATCTGCTAGGTCCATTGGAAATTGGAGTAAAAAGTTATTTCTGGATGAAGATCACACCAGCAAGTCTAGGAATGCAGCAGGTGAATAGTAAAGCACTTGCCTTAGTCAGCCCACCGTCAGATAGCTTAACTGTTAACATATTTTACAGCACTTTTCAAAAATGCCTAACACCAGAGCAACTGATGAATCAGTACTCCTCCCTTTAGAGCATCCCTTAGAGGAAGTGCTAAGTATGGCAAGTAAATAGAATGCACTCTGAGAAGAGTGGCTCAAGTAACACCACTACTGACTGAGCTGGCTGAATCCTAAAGAACATAGTTGCTAAACTAGGTTTGCAAAAGGTCTTGAGTGCATCAACGAGAGCAGAAACATGCTTGCCCTCATCCTCACCAATCAACCTGTCAAAGATGCATCTGTCCATGATAGAACAAGTAAGAGTGAATGCCACAAGTGCCTTTGGAGACAAAGCCCCACATTCACATCAAGGATATCCTCCATCATGTTGTGTGGCACTACCATTGGGCTGAATAAGATTGGTTTTGAACAAATTTAGCAACTAGTTGCTTGGTAGTACAGAACAATTGACATTGAGATGCAGCAAGAATGGTTAACCGTAAATCTTGATTCTAAAACCAGGTGTAGATTTTGATTTACCAGGGTGTTACTCTGGGGATACAGCAGAGTTTGGCTGCCTCCATGATACCCTGTTTTTGAAATAGGTGCGATGTATATACAGAGATAATAGGTACTGCAGATGCTGGAGAATCCGAGATAACAAGGTGTGGAGCTGGATGAACACAGCAGGCCAAGAAGCATCATAGGAGCAGGAAAGCTTGACGTTTCGGGCCTAGACCCTTCATCAGAAATGGGGGAGGGGAAGAGGGTTCTGAAATAAATAGGGAGAGAGGGGGAGGCGGATAGAAGATGGATAGAGGAGAGGAGACAGACAGGTCAAAGAGGCAGGGATCGAGCCAGTAAAGTTGAGTGTAGGTGGGGAGGTAGGGAGGAGATCAGTCAGTGCAGGGAGGACGGACAGGTCAAGGGGACGGGATGAGGTTAGTAGGTAGGAGATGGGGGTGGGAGGAGCGGATAGGTTGGAGGAAGGACAGGTTAGGGAGGCGGGGACAAGTTGGGCTGGTTTTGGGATGCGGTAGAGGGAGGGGAGAGTTTGAAGATTGTGAAGTCCACATTGGATACCATTGGGCTGCAGGGTTCCCCAAGCGGAATATGAGTTGCTGTTCCTGCAACCTTCGGGTAGCATCGTTGTGGCACTGCAGGAGGCCGAGGATGGACATGTCGTGTGCGGAATGGGAGGTGTTGTTGAAATGGTTCGCAACTGGGAGGTGCAGTTGTTTAGTGCGAACCGAACGTAGGTGTTCTGCAAAGTGGTCCCCAAGCCTCTGCTTGGTTTCCCCGATGTAGAGGAGGCCACAACAGGAACGGTGGATGCAGTATACCACATTAGCAGATGTGCAGGTGACCATCTGCTTAATGTGGAAAGTCTTCTTGGGGCATGGGATGGGGGTGAGGGAGGAAGTGTAGGGGCAGATGTAGCACTTCCTGCAGTTGGGGAGGGTGGGGAGGGAAAATTGTCTTTAGTGGTGGGGTCAGATTGCAGATGGCGGAAGTGTCGGAGGACACCAAAACCAAAACAGAATCCCCCTCGTCCTCACGTACCACCCCACCAACCTCCGGATCCAACGCATCATCCTCCAACACTTCTGCCATCTGCAATCCGAACCCACCACCAAAGACATTTTTCCCTCCCCACCCTTATCTGCCTTCCAGAGGGACCACTCGCTCTGTGACTCCCTTGTCTGCTCCACACTCCCCTCCACACCCGGCACTTTTCCCTGCAACCGCGGGAAGTGCTTCACCTGCCCCTACACCTCCCCCCTCACCCCCATTCCATGCCCCAAGAAGACTTTCCACATTAAGCAGATGTTCACCTGCACATATGCTAATGTGGTATACTGCATCTGCTGTTCCCGTTGTGGCCTCCTCTACATCGGGGAAACCAAGCGGAGGCTTGGGGACCGCTTTGCAGAACACCGACGCTGGGTTCGCACTAAACAACTGCACCTCCCAGTCGCGAACCACTTCAACTCCCCCTCCCATTCCGCACACGACATGTCCATCCTCGGCCTCCTGCAGTGCCACAACGATGCTACCCGAAGGTTGCAGGAACAGCAACTCATATTCCGCTTGGGGAACCGTGCAGCCCAATGGTATCAATGTGGATTTCACAAGCTTCAAAATCTCCCCTCCCCCTACCGCATCCCAAAACCAGCCCAACTCGTCCCCGCTTCCCTAACCTGTCCTTCCTCCCACCTATCCCCTCCTTCCACCTCACGCCCCACCCCCATCTCCTACCTACTAACCTCATCCCGCCCCCTTGAACTGTCCGTCCTCCCTGGACTGACCTATCTCCTCCCTGCCTGCCCACATACACTCACCTTTTATGGCTCCATCCCCGCCTCTTTGACCGGTCTGTCTCCTCTCCACCTATCCTCTCCTCTATCCATCTTCTATCCACCTCCCCCTCTCTCCCTAATTATTTCAGAACCCCCTTCCCCTCCCCCATTTCTGAAGAAGGGTCTAGGCCCGAAACGTCAAGCTCTCCTGCTCCTATGAAGCTGCTTGGCCTGCTGTGTTCATCCAGCTCTACACCTTGTTATATCAGGGAAATATAAGAACCTAGTTCACTAGTTGTAAGATAATAGTGGTTACAGAGATTTTAAACAGGATTTTAAAAATTATAATATAAATATCATTATGAATGAGGACACAAAAAATGAGAACATTTTAAATTTTTTTTCAGATTTTACTTATGTTTGCGTACAATGTGAAACCAGTCACGCTGGTCAGCCTCAAGACAAGTACATTAACTAACGCTTCCTGCGGATACAAATGGATTCATTTAAAACGGTATTAAATATATTTTTGTAAACATTGTCATGAAAGGAGTATAATATGTACATAGTATATTGAGATTTGGATTTTAATGTAGAGGCAGATGGATGTTAGGACAACAATGACGTAAGTGCATCAATTTCAACAAAGTATATGACTGCAGTCAAGTGCCTGGAAGTACATGGAAAGCTTATTTTGCTAAGTTTACAACAGAATAGGAAGCTATTAATTTAGCTTTGATCAGAACTGAAGGTTCAAAATCTCAGTTCACAAAAATCAGGAGTTTAGAAAGAGAATCAAGCTCTTAATTCAGGGGAACTAGTAACCATAGCCAAAATATGTTAGTCTTTAGAGTTTCTAAGCTTTAAGAGTTGTTTGAACTGAAAAAAATAGCCTGTCAGAATCCAGCAGACTTGGAAAAGAATCATAAAATTGCCTCCCTAGTCCAAGCAAATAAACTGGGAGGAATCTTTCAAGTAACTCATTGTCCGTTGTGTTTACAGTGTTGCTGTGGAGGAAGTGATAGAGGGTGTGTGTGTGTCTGTGTTGCACATGCGCACAGTGAGTGATTCATACTAGGGGTTTGCAAAAGAAGGTGAGAAGCCTCAAGACTCTTAGAAGAGTAGCTTATCTGCCTGTGTCTCTGCAGTAAAAGTATCAGGAGCCTGAAGAAAGTCAGCTATATTCTGTAAGCTGTTGCCTATAATTGGTAACAGAGAGACTTTGTAATTAGTGGACCAATCACCCTGTGCCTCTTGTGAAGAAGTGATAGAATCTGGACAAAGTGAATCAAAGAATAGAAGGTCTTGTGAAACAAGAGGAACACCATATCAACGCCTGCCGACTGATGCTATTGACCTGTATTTCCTAGATTTTTTTCTTCTACTCATAACATCAATGTTTTTGTTATGTCATTGTTTATCTGTGAGTGGGCTTGAAAAGGTGGTTACAGTTTAAGTAGTAGAGTTACATGCTGATAGTTCACAGTTTTGTTTACCTGTGCCAAATCTTATTTATTTGTAACAACAGTTGCTCTTTTTAAGTTTGGAAATGTAGTCCATTAACCTGAAAACATCAGGTTGGGAAACTGGGAACTTTGCATACTTTGATTAAATCTTAACTTTTGAGATGACTCCAGATGTAGTGGGGCTCCAGAATCAGGGCACCAAATGAGGCATAACAAATGAAATGCTTAGTAGTAGTAGAGTGGTACAGGTAGGTTTAATTGAGGCATTCAAGAGGGTATTAGATGGTTATTTAAATAGAAACAAGATGCAGAGTTATGGTGTGAAGACAGGGGTCATTTTTTCTGATTCTGAGAATTGGCAGAGATTCAATGGGCTGAATGGGCTTCTTCAGTCCTGTAACAATTCTGTGAATCCACAAGGCAAATGTTGGGTAAAACCCATCAGGGAACAGTAACCACAGGGACCTGCCTGCCTGGGTCAAGATGGCAATAAAGCTTGTGATGTTTGGTCATATTTCTGGTCAGGAGCTTATGACATGGACACATCTCTTCCCTATACATTATGGAAGGGACGATGTTTGCTGGTAGCGTCACAAAAATTATACTAGTAATTTGTTTTAATAACTACTATCTCAAGGCACTTGAGGCTTTATTAAAAACAAGTATTCTTACTGTTATTGAGGATGTTGGTAGAAGAACATAGCAGTATTAATACTGAAGGCAGAGAAGTTGAGTAGCTTCTCACCCTCACCATTTTCACTTCATCTTGTCGGGGGAGGTAGTGGTGAGTCTGAAGGTTTGAACATGAAGAAAATGAGACTTTCCGATGAGAGTTGGGCTAAATAGAGTTATAGCCTAGGTTTACACAAGTAAATGTTCTTACCATCATGTGTTCCCACAGTCTCTCATAGTTTGTGTTTCCCCACCTTTTTTAGACTTCTTGCATTACACAGAAAACTTTCTGCATTAAAACAAAAGGCTGAGGCATATTTGCAACCAGAATATGCACTGTCCACTTCATTGCAGTACACTCACCACAGACAGAGGCAAAGGTATATTCGAAATGAATCTGCAACAAATGTTAGAAAACTACCTGCGACACTGGAAGTAAGTCAAAACAAGCATTAGAATAACAAAGCTACTTCTTAACATGTTGTTGTTAATATCATAAAGTTACATTAGCTGTGAAATTGATAATACTGGTGATAATGCTGTATAATGACCATGATTATCATTTCCAAGAGAGGTAGCAAAATCGCTCTACTGGTGAAGCATACTGCTTTGCCTTAAAAACAACTACATGTGCCAATTTAGTATTTATCGGTGTTAATACAGATACATTTGACTATTTTCTATCCAGATTAAGCCACGAAGGCAAGCTACCACTGTGGAATAGCTGCGACTGCTGAGAGAGCAACACTCTCCACTTAGACTTAGTTAGCACCATTAACATGATAAGATATACCCAAGCTGCAGCACTGATTAGAAGTGTGGTCAGAGAGATAATTGAAAATTTATTTTGTGAGGAGCTTTTTGAAAGCAGAGGATGTTATCTACATAGATTTTAGTTAGACTTTCAACAACACCCCTCATGGTGGGATTAATTCTGGATTAATCCAGAAGATTAAGATGCATGGCATCCATGGTGACTTGGCCATTTGGATTCAGAATTGGCTTGCCCATAGAAGGCAGAGGGTAGTGGTAAAAGGATGTTTTTCTGGCTGGACTAGTGGTGTTCCACAAGGATCCGTACTGGGAGCTCTGCTGTTTGTGATTTATATAAATGACTTGGATGAAAACGTAGATGGGTAGGTTAGCAAGTTTGCGGACAATGGTGGAGCTGTGGATAATGTAGAAGGTTGTCAAAAGATACAGCGGATATAGATCAGACGCAGGTATGAGTGGAGAAATGGCAAGTGGAGTTTAATCTAGGCAAGTGTGTGGTGCTGCAGTTTGGAAGATCAAATGTTAAGGGAAAGTATACAGTTAATGACAGGATCCTGAAGAGCACTGATGTACAGAGGGATCTTGGGGGATCCAAGTCCATAGCTCCCTGAAAGTGGCCATTCAAGTAGATAGGGTGGTAAAGAAGGCGTATAGCATGCTTGCCTTTATTGGTTGTGGCAATGAGTCCAAGCGTTGGGAAGTCATGTTGCAGTTTTATAAAACTTTTGTAAGGCCACACTTATTGCATTCAATTCTGGTCGCCAGATTACAGGAAGGATGTGGAAGCTTTGGAGGGGGTACAGAAGAGGTTTACCAGGATTCTGCCTGGTTTAGAGGGTATGAGCTATAAAGCAGAGTCTAGACAAACTAGGGTTGTTTCCTCTGGAGCGGTGGAGGCTGAGTGGAGACTTGATAGAAGTATATAAAATTAAGAGAGGCATGGATAGGGTTTACAGTCAAAATCTTTTTCCCAGAGTTGAAATGTCTAATACTAGAGGGCATGCATTTAAGGTAAGCGGAGAAAAGTTCAAAGGAGTTCAAAAGTTCAAAGGCCAGGCAAGGTATTTTTACAGAGAGTGGCAGATGCTTGGAATATGCTGCCAGGGGTTGCAGTGGAGGTAGATGCGATAGGGGTGTTTAAGGGGCTTTTATATAAGCACATGATTATGCAAGGATTAGTTTAATTTGGCGTGATGTTTGGCACAGCATTGTGGGCCAAAAGGCCTGTTCCTGTGCTGTACTGTTCAATGTTCTATAAACATTTGTTTCCTTTACAAGGGATTCTAACTCGTCACTTTCAAAGATGTAGCTTTAAACTGCTTAAATAACTGTTCATGTCCTGGTGGTTCAATTCTTTCCCTTGAAACTGTAGTGTAAAGGATTGCAAATTTTACACTCCAGCACTTACTTGTGGGCGGAATTCCAGCTCTTGTGCAGACAGCAAGCTTCATTAACCTGACTTTGACCCTGGATTTCTTTGAAGTGCAATACTTTTCAGCTGTGTCAGGCAAATGTCAGATTCTTTTACCCCACTCTTGGCTACATTGAATTATTAACGGCTCTCAGGCCTTCTTCCAACCTCCCATTGCTCTAGACTGTTCCCAGGGACTTTTCTAATCCCTAACCCCAATGCTTCACTACACCTGCCGGCTTTCAGGACTTCTTCAACCCCTAACTGCCTGGAGATTCCCAAAGCAGCACCTTTTTGGTACAGAGTTTCTTGCCTTGCTATAGAACACTCCCAATCGCATGGGCTCACCTTGCATGCCTTTTCCTTATCCTGGGGTCTCCTTTTCACACCCCACCAGTCTGCAAGAATACCTGTGTCTGCAGTTGCTGTTAAAGGCAAAAGAATGATTGGCTGAATACACCTGGCCTGTCCCACATTGAGTATTTGTCAGAGTTCCCACAGCATGGCAGGAATTGTAGTCCTCAGCCTAAAGCTGTATTTCAAAATTTGGATCACAGGTGCCTTCACAGTCTCAGGCAGTGCATAGATGTTCTGATGCTGTAATTTCTGATCCAGCACATGGCAGACATCAGACCTCAAATCCCAGAAGAATGGAGCAACTTGATATATTGTAAAGCTGAGGTAGGAGATCCAATTCCTGTATAGTCTGCTAGTGTCTGTCCTCCTCCAGCCGAGTGCAGCCCATTACCGCCTTCCTTGTTGCCTCCACCACTCGCTTGCATGACTCAGCCCTAAACTGACCAAACCCAAATATCCACCTTCCAAAACTGTTGGAAAAGAATTCTGTGACTGAGTGCAGGATCTCGCAAAAATTATGTTCCCGGTCCAACTCAGCAAAAAATTACAGCAACGAACATCTGGTCAAGGCTCAGCCAATCCATTTCTATATTGGGAAATAAGTCAATTTTTAGGCGCAGGACCCTCATTTTAGCATTTAAATTAATGCATACGCCAGTAACCACCTAAAAAGATCTTAAGAACAATGCAGCAACAGCTAACAAGTGCAGTCAACAAATGTTGGGTTGCATCCATTTTACTGTACCTACTTCATACCCAAGATACAACTGCAGCAATTGGAAAATATATAAATATAAAACCTAGAAATGAATTGAGAAACAATCAATATTGAAATACTCACAGCTTCATTTTATTATTTTAGAATGTTATCCATTGAAGCAAAGAGGTATTTTCAAAACAAACACAGGCTAAGATTTTATTTTCAATCATATCACTTTGACTTGTGTTTAGAAAAATAAGGCCCTAGCATCTCCCAGGACATTACAAACATACAAAATAGGAGCAGAAATAGAGCATTCAGCCACTCAAGCCAGCTCCACCATTCAGTACGAATGTGGCTCATCTGTTCGTGTTTCAAATTCCACATCCCCATCTACTCCCAATAACACATGAATTTTCTACCTAACAAGAATCTATTCACCTTTATCTTAAAAATATTCTTTGAACCTGCCTCTGCCTTCTGAGCCACAGAGTTCCAAAGTAGCACAATCCTCTAAGAGAAAAACATTCTCCTCATTTCTGTCCTTAAAGGGCGACCCCTAATTTTAAAGCAGTGTCCTTAAGTTTTGAACTGACCCACAAGAGGAAACATCCTTTCCAGTCCACATTATCAAGACTTTTCAGGATCTTGTACACTACAAGCACGTAACCCACCCTCACTCTTCTAAACACCAATGGAAACAAGCACAACCCATCTAACCTATCCTTATAAGACAACATACTCGTTCCAGGTATCAGTCTTGTAAATTTTTTCTGAACCACTTCCAATACATTTGACTTTCCTTAAATGTGGAGACCAAAGTTGCACACAGTCTATGTGCTCTTACCAATTTAAGAAGTATAAAAGAAGCATAATAACCATACTTTTATGTTCAATTCCTCTCATAATAAAGGATAGTATCTCATTAGCCTTCTTACTGACATACTGTACCTTCAACATTTTTGTGACTCATGCACCAGAACACTTAAATCCTTCTGAACCTTTGAATTCTGCAGTCATTCTCCATTTAAGTAATACTGTTTTCTTTTTATTCTTCTTACCAAAGTGAACAACTTCACATTTTCCAACAATATACTCAATTCATTGGGCTCTTGTGGCACAGTGGTAGTATCTTTACCTTTTAGCCAGAAGGCCCAGGTTTAAATCCTACCTGGTCCAGGAGGTGTGTAATGCAGCATACCTTTTATTAACCGGTACCTATGAGACTAGGAATGTGCCAGTTGATCAAATATGCTAGTAGGTCCACATAATCAATGTAAAAGACACAAACTAAGTATTTGAAATGTTATGCAGGGGGTATATACATCACTATTATACTTTATTTACAGCATAAATCATAAATAATAATGCAACTTTGCCTTACATAAAACTTACCAGTAGAGAATCTTCTCACTCACACCTACAATTGACTACTCAGACATCATGGAGAATGTGATAATAGAGTAAACGTCTGGTTTTTCAGATATATAGTTTTTGCTCGTTTATTGAGAGTGCTGGCTCACAAGGTGTCAGTTAAAACAAAGTTTGATCGTGCTGAATATAAAATATCAATACTCAATCTTTCAGATTTCTGCCCACTCACTCAACCTATCTGTATCTGTCTGCATTACCAAGTCTTCTTCACAACATACTTTCCTACTTAAAAACAGAAAGAACTGCAGATGCTGTATTCAGGAACTGTACTGAAGAAGGGTCATTGGACCTGAAATATTAACTCTGATTTCTCTTCACTGATGCTGCCAGACCAGCCGAGATTTTCCAGCAACTTCTGTTTCTCTTCATACTTTCCCACTTGTTTTGCTTCATCTGTGATTTAGCCACCATGCTTTTGCTCCCCTCATCTAAGTCATTGAAACTGATGAAGAGTCACCGAACTTGAAACGTTAACTCTGTTTTCTTCCTGCAGATGGTGCTACACCTGCTGAGTTTTAAAAGCAATTTTTGTTTTTGTTTCAGATCTCCAGAATATGCAGTGGTTTTATTATATTGGGATAGTAATCAGAGTTGATTTGAAAACATTCTGCACAAGTTGACAACTTTTATATGTTTCCATCTATTTTATAGGATATGGTTTTGCAGTTATGCAAAGAAATAAAAGAATTGTTTCTTCCTGGATCAGAAATGAAAACTGAGACACAGGTACAGTCATTAAAAAAAAAAGTTATTTGTTATGAGAAATTATTTCTGGAATTCATTTTCAGATTTGACAGTGTTTCTCTGCTTCAAAGAAAATGGTAGCTTTACTAACGGCTTCCATGAGAACCATTATCCATTGAGAATGCTGAGCATTCTCTATTAGAGTATTTCGCTATTAGAGTAAAAAGTTCCCTTCCTGCTGCATCCTCCAATTAGACTGTATGAATTGAAGTCATCAACATTGCCAGAAGGGGTTCTATAGTTGGGTCCAAACATAAAAGAAAAATCCTCAGAAATATCTCATCTTACGGACTACTCTAGTAAGCCAATTGCCTCCAATAAAAGTATATCCTTTCTAAATTATGGAGGCCAAAATTACATACAGAATTCTGGGTGTGGTCTCTCCCATTCTCAGCCCATTGTTCAGATAGTGACGGTTCGACTTTAACAGGATTTCTTCTCCCTGTTTCTCTAGGATGAACCTTCCATTGTCCGTTCAGAAAAAAACTATCCTCTTCACTCAAATCCTTCCACCATAATCAACTGGATTTCCCATTGCAAGGTTCATTCTGGTGATTCCACGGTCTTCATCTCCTCACTGTCCTTTTTTCCTTAAATAGGTTTTCTATCATCTGGCATTGTGTCTAGGTGGTAAAATGTTCATCTTTTTAAAGGTTTTGACCTGAGTTTTTGTTCCTATGGCAGCCAGGGTACATGGGCATGCCTCTGTGTAGAGTCTGTACAAGATCACATTGCTTTCCTAGAATGTAGAACGAGCTCTTCCATTGTCCCTTGCAGAATACCTTTAAATCTGTCTCCTGTGCCATCTTCATTTCGGCTGTCTTGGCCAGTTGGGAGGATCCTCTGATGCCATCTGAAGGAATGTCACGGACATCTGAAGGTGAACCTGCAGGAGACATCGCTGAACCTGTGGAGATACTCTGTGTAAAGTCAGACATCTACATGTGAAGGAATGTTGAAGGGATCTGGATGAGAAGTAGAGGTCCCAGAGCAAAAAAGAACAGTAAGAGGGCAAACAATGGAGGGAGAAGTTTGAATAGAGCTAAAGGTAATGATGGAATGCAACAAGAATTGGACCAAGACACTGAC
The DNA here is from genome assembly GCA_024137785.1 of Ginglymostoma cirratum. Classification (NCBI taxonomy): domain Eukaryota; kingdom Metazoa; phylum Chordata; class Chondrichthyes; order Orectolobiformes; family Ginglymostomatidae; genus Ginglymostoma; species Ginglymostoma cirratum. The sequence goes on from JAHRHZ010000134.1 coordinate 595,735, forward strand.
CAATGGAGATGGATAGGAAAGTTATGGAGCAATGCACAGCCTCCCTGTTTATCCAAGAGACTTTATATCATATCTTCTCATACCTTGCTGCATTGTTGATTGACAACAGGCTTCACCAATGGAAAGCTTCCCCAACAACAGGGCCCATATCTTTCCACTGCATGCTGCCAGGCCACTAGTTTCACTGTCAGGAACACACATCATGTTTTGTACAGGTTACTTTCTACTCTGCCTTTAACTGTCTTGTATCCCTCTATAAGCTTACATCTTAGAAGTTTTCTTTCCAGATTGAAAATCACAAGTCTCTCCAGTGATATGTCATACCTTGACACTTGTGGGGTGGGGACGGTGCAGATTTTCACCATGTAAATGGGAACAATTGTGTGTATGATTTTCTGGGGATATGACTGAGTCGGACACGCTGCCTCTGGAGCCATATTACAGCTGGCCACAGAAGTGGGTGAAGCTGCTTTGAAGGTCCACTTCAATCGTCTGAGACTATTGCTCATTTTATGAAAGACTGTGGGACTTCTAGCCTTTGGACCTCACCTTCCATGTTACTTCCATCCTTTCCTTGCCATGCCACCTCATATCCCCATGCCACTCCTACAGCCATTCAACCAAGGTCCACCATGGATGGACCTCAAGATCTGAAAAAGAAATTGTTGTTCGTTAAATCTATTCAAAGGTTTTAAATTGTCCAAGTGATCAATCTATTATAAACACCAGTCACCACATCAAAGACAAATAATTATTGCAGGAACAGCAAATCATATTCAGCCTGGGAACCCTGCAGCCCAATGGCATCAATGTGGATTTCACAAGCTTCAAAATCTCCCCTCCCCCAACCGCATCCCAAAACCAGCCCAGCTCATCTCCACCTCCCTAACCTGTTTTTCCTCTCACCTCAAGCCACACCCCCATCTCCTATCTACTAACATCATCCCGCCCCCTTGACCTGTCCGTCCTCCCTGGACTGACCTATCTCTTCCCTACCCCGCTACCTACACTCACCTTTACTGGCTCCATCCCCGCCTCTTCAACTTGTCTGCCTCCTCTCCACCTATCCTCTCCTCTATCCATCCTCTATCCGCCTCTCCCTCTCTCCCTATTTATTTCAGAACCCTCTTCCCCTCCCCCATTTCTGATGAAGGGTTTAGGCCCGAAACGTCAAGTTTTCCTGCTCCTACGATGTTGCTTGACCTGCTGTGTTCATCCAGCCCCATGCTTGTTATCTCTAATTATTTTACTACTTCTTAGAACTCTCAATCAAAATGGAAATGGATGCAGGACATCAATATCTAGGTCCTTTTTGATACTTTTAAAGGTCCCTGGAGTCCGGCCATCTCCATGAAAATCTAACCTTGAAGGTCTGATCCAGATTTATCTGGAAAGGCAGCCAACATCATCAAAGACCCATCCTACAACCTCTTCCATCAAGCAGAAGATGCAGAAGCCTGAACATACTTACGAGCAGGTTCAAGAACAGCTTCTTTCCGGCCATTATCTGACTGTTGAATGGACTCGAGCCTCAAATGATGCAATGTAACCTGTACGCCTCTAAGTCTTTTTGATCTGTACATCCTTTGCTTGCTGCGATCTGCCTATACCACTCAAACAAAGCTTTTCACTGGTATTTCAGTAAATGTGACAATAAAATCAATCATGCCAAAAATAATTACAAAGGAACAAGGGCAGAGCTGGCAACAGTGAACTAGGAAAATAATTTAGTAGCAAAGACTTGGTTGATGAACAATGGCAGATGTTTAAGAAAATAGTTCATGGCTCACAACAAAGATATATCTCAGTGAGAAAGAAAGATAGTAGGAAAGTGATAAGCCAACTATGGTTAACCAGGGAAGCATCAAGTTGAAAGAAAAAAAATTTCAAGGTGGCAAACCAGAGGAATTGGAAAATTTCAAAAACAAACAAAAGATGTCCAAAAACAAAGTGGCAGAAATTAAACTTTTAGAGTAAACTTGCAAGTAATATCCAGAGGAACAGAAACAAATGGGTCCAAAACCCCTTGAGTTGATGAGATGTGTCCTAGTATACCAAAAGAAGTAAAAACCAAAAAAACCGCGGCTGCGGTAAATCAGGAACAAAAACAGAAGTTGCTGGAAAAGGTCAGCAGGTCTGACAGTATCTGTGAAGAAGAATCAGAGTTGATATTTCAGGTCCATCAACACTTCCTCAGAACTGGTTCAGCTCAGTTCTGAGGAAGGGTCACCGGATCTGAAATGTCAACTCTGATTTTTCTTCACAGATGCTGCCAGACCTACTGAGCTTTTCCAGCAACTTCTATTGAAAGAAGTAGCTAGAGAGATTGCACTGGTAATAATTATCCAGGAATCCTTATATTCTAGAAAAGTACCAGGGGCAGCATATTGGCTCAGTGGTTAGCACTGCTGCCTCACAGCACCAGGGAACCAGGTTCCACCCTTAGGCGACTATCTGTGTGGAGTTTGAACATTCTCCCTGTGTCTGTGTGGGTTTTCTCTGGGTGCTCCACTTTCCTCCCACATATTAGGTGGATTGACCATCCCTAACTTGCCTATAATGTCCAGGGATATGCAGGCTTAGGTGGATTAGCCAGGGGAAATGCGGGGTGACAGGGTTAGGGTGAACTGGGTGGGATGCTATTTGGAGGGTTGGTGTCTTATCAATGGACCAAATAGCCTACTTCCACACTGTAGGGGATTCTATGATTGGAAAACTGCTGATGTAACAACTTTATTCAAAAAGGGAAGGAGACAAAATAAACAACTATAGGGCAGTCAGCTTAATATCTGTTATTGGGGAAAATGTTACAGTCTATTATAAAGGATGCAATAGCAAAGCACTTAGAATCACATAATATAATCAAGCAGAATCAGCATGGCTTCAAGAAAGGGAAATCATGCCTGACAAACATATTACAGTTCTTTGAGGAGATAACATGATAGATTAAAGAGAACCAGTAGATCTAATATATTTGGATTTCCAGGAGGTGTTTGACAAGAACCCATGGTGTTGAGGGTAGTATATTAGCACTGATTGGCTAACAAACTGAAGACAGAGTTGGGATAAGAATGGCATTTTCAGGATGGCAGCCTGTAAGTTGTGGAGTGCCACAAGAATCAGTGCAGGGGTGATAATTATTTACAATATGTATTTAATGATGTGGATGAGGAAAGTGAATGTACTATAGCTAAGTTTGTGGATGACATAAAAATAAGTGGTGAGAATGGCACAGAGTCTGCAGAGGGATGTAGATAAATGTAAAGTATCTATAGTCCTACCAGACCATAGGGTTGTACAGGGTTTAATGTAAGGGTCACAATGCCTCAGGAAAGGGGGGGAATGAGAAGATGAATACTTCATGGCAAACTCAGCAAGCATAGGAAATTCAGCCTATGTTGTTGATATCTGCATCACAGATATCACAAACCAGGCATTCAGCCAACTGAGCTAATCAACCTCCGAGGGATATAGTGAGGATGGGCAAGAGGAGAAAATCTTGGCAAACAGAATGAAAGTGAGAACTTGTAATACAGTCTGGCTGAAAGAATACAGTAGCTGAATATTATTTAAATTGAGAAAAACTGCAGAAAACTATAGCATAGAGAGGTTTAGGAGTCTTCATGTATGAACCTCAAAAAGCTAATTTACAACTTTAGTAGGCATTTGGGAAGGCAAATACACTTTTGGCCTTTATTTCAAATGGATTGGAATACAATAAAGGGGAAGTCATGCCAAAACCACACAAGACCACATCTGGAACAGTTTTAAGTCCTTTATGTCAGAAAGATATATTGGCACTGCAGATCTTGCCAGGGCATAGTGGGCTATGGACCAAGTGCAGCTAAATGGGATTACTGTAATTTGGTATTTGTCAGTCAGCACAGGCATAGTGGGCGAAAGGGCCTGTTTCTATGCTGTATTACTCTACGATCTGGGCACCATATGTTAGGAAAGATATACTGACCTTGGAGTGAGTACGACGTAGGTGTATAAGAATGTCACCTGGTTTTCAGGGATTAAGTTAGGAGTAGAGATTATATAAATTGGGCCTGCTTTCTCTAGAATTTAGAAGGTTAAGGGGTGATCTGATCGAAGTCTTCATGATGTTAACAGGAAAAGACAGGGTAGATAAAGATAAACTATTATTATTGATTGGGGATTGTCTGAGAATTGGGGCCAGACCATTTCAGGAGAGATGTTGGGAAACACTTCTACACAAAAAGTGGACTCTCTTCCACAAAAAGCAGTGGATGCTTGTTCAGAGATTAATTTTAAATGTGAATGTGGGCCAAGGGCAGGTATGTGGAGTTAAGCCACAGATCAGGCATGATCTCATTCGTGGTTTGAGGGGCTGAATAGCCTATTCCTATTTCTAATCCAAAGAAGGTTCACAAATCTGATACCAGGTATGGATAGATTATTTTATGAGAGGCTAAGGAGATTGGCTCTGTACTTGTTCAGGTTTAGAAGAATTAGAAACAAATTTTTTGAAAAGATTCTCAGAGCCCTTCAGGGTAGAATCAAACAGGTTGTTTCCATTGTGGGATAGTCTTGGACCAGAAAGCATAATCTCAGAGAAAAGGATCACCATGTTAGGACTGAGATGAGAAGGAATTTCCTCTGTCAGAAAGTAATGAATCACTTTACTGCAGAGGGCTATGGAGACCAGGTCATCAAGAATATTCAAAGCTGGGATAGACAGATTTTTATTCTGTAAGGGCATGAAGGGTTATGCGAAAAAAGCAGGAAAGTGGTGTTGTGGATTATCAGATATGGCAGAGCAGATTCGATGAGCTGAATGACCTACTCCAGCTCTTATCTCTTCTGGTCTTAACACATACACTTCTACTTCATTTATAATGATGTTTTTGATTCCATTTGTGATATATTCAGTATTACTACAATGCAGAAAATCAGGGTAAAATTAACATGCCTCAAGCAAAATTGTTTCTTCCCCCAAATGAAGGATGGACATGTAGGATAAAGCTGCAGCTCGTAAATATAATAATGTATCATTAGAATGACCTGGAAGTATAGTGTGTTCAAGCATGGATTATGATACATAATAACACATACTATAGAGTGGATTTAATAGTGTATAATTTTCCTTGGCCAGGACATCACATTCTATGCCTAGAATGCAACCATTTATATTGTAGCATATGGAATTAGACATGTCCTAATGTTTGATGTTTGAGTTAAATGAGTTAATGTTTGATTTACCTTTAAGAAGGAATTGGGGTACATTTAATCATAAAATAAATAAATTAGAATAATATCTAATAATGGTTTGGTGTGTAAAATTAATTTCTTGAAAAGGGGTTCCGATGTGGCAACCCGAAATAAGTAGCACAGTGTTTACACAATATTTTACAATATTGAACAGATCATATATTACTATAAGTAGGAAAACTGAGCGGAGTTTTTTTATTCACTTTCTTCTGTCCTCTGTCCTGTCTCAATAGCAAGGCAACTATTAGGCATCAACCAGGCACGCAACATGCTCTGTCAATGTCTTACTGAATAACTGCCATAAGTTTTACAAACCAATTTTTTTGCTGTCTTTCCTATAATCTTATAACAAACATAACACAGAAATTTATAATAGCATCTAACTATTTTGTACATTGTCTTAACTTCATTTATTTTCATAATAGGTTCCATTTGACCTCTCCTATGATACCCTGGAGCAGCTGGAACACGTATTCAATCCTGCAGTTGGCTACACATTAAAGTATGGGAGTCTGTTCAAGTGGTTAATTTCTTTCTTGGAATTCGAGTAAATTCCTGTACCTTTACAATGTTTACACAATTTGGTACATGTAGTTGATAACAATGTATTTAAATTAGATTGTTTTAATCTTCCTTTTACATTTATTCCTAACATGCATACAAATATTTCTTTCATCAATTAACTCAAAGACACAATTAAGTACTTTGTTAATAGATATAACAAATAATTTTTAACTAATTCCAGGAGCTTTTTTTTTGTAAAGCAACTATTAAGTTTTAAGCTGCTTAATAATACTTAGTAAAGCTTATTTTCTAAATTTACACCGTGTCATGCATTTTACTTCTCAGACCATGTAAAACCATTTATTTCATTCCTGCAAATTGATCCTGGGCAGGATTTGCTTTGTATCAAAATCCAATTATTATATTGGTTGACTGTTTCAGTTAATTAAAAGATTTGCATTATACCTATTGCCTGGACTTTCATAACTTATAGTTACATCAAACTGTTTATTTCTTGACAGATTATCAGCCAAAAGTTTTTTATGGACCCCAGCCCTCTTTCAGAGTGTGCTCAGGATCTTTCACACCCAGAGTATTTGAGTAGTATAAGTGGTTAATTAGCTATTATGCTGATGGTCAGTAGCTGATGTTAGATCCCATGTATTTGGAACCCAAGAAAGATTCTGATGAAATCCTGTCTTGTGATTATTGTAAATGGCCAATAAAAGTTTATCAGGTCAGCTCTCACTCAAAGATATCCCGTCAAATTCTTGATATCCTGCAGCAACTGTTGCAAACCATTTTTTAAGAATCCATATCAATGCTTTAAAAGCTGAAAAGCCATCAGCTGAAAAGAACACTCTCAAGAAACGTCTGTAACAGCAAACAGAATTCTTATTGGAGTCCAGCCATAGCCGAACATAGGCGCATAGAAATTCTTTCTTTTTGTTGCTCTATCCTTTGCTCTGTTCATTTGTCCAGGCCTGGAGAAGAATTGCTATGGTTGTTCTCTCCACAAGTTAACTGACTTTCCATTGCTATTTCAAACATTTTCAATTATTTGATCAAAAGTGTATATAATACTTTCCTTAAGTGTACCAAATTCTGTTTCTTCAATTTATACAAGTGTTAATTTCATTACTGAAACTGATGTGTACCCCCAAGCCACCCATGAAAATGTTACACCACTACAAGTTTCTCCAATTGTTCCAGTCCAAATATGACAAATTAAAGTTATTTTTGTGACAGTATAAGATGAACGATATCACATTGCCTTTAGGCAAAATGAAAATGAGGGGAATGTCTGAGAGGCAGCTGGTCCAATATCATTCCTTTACATTATGTCTCAAAGTTTACAACAACTAACCACCCCCACAACCACCACACACACACACACACACACACACACACACCGTGTGAGCAGAATTGCACTGAGATCCTGGAGATGTTTCGCTATGTTCCTTTAGTAAACACATAGACAATATAGTTCCAACAATCATTATCATACCGAGAAGATTCCACAAATGGAAACATGTATGCCTCCTTTGTCTAACTTATTTTTTATTAGTATTTGTGTTTTGTCTGATCTGCCCCTCACTGTGACTTCATCAGTGTAAACAGCTGACTGGTTGGATCTCTCTCTTCTTGTACCCACTGGCACTTAAATCTCCATCCTCTGAATGGTAGCATATATTGAGTCATCCACTAGAACTTGCTGACCAATTACAGATGTGGTTTTACACACATTTTATAAATACTGAGATTTTACACCCAAGATACATGTTTATGCACTTCACTCGTGTCTACGTGGTAAAAAAAATTTACCTCTATCCAGTGCAATTATGCAGCATTTCTATTTCATCAAACTTTGGAATGCTGAGATGAGTTCATTAGGCATCAAACCTTACAACCTAGCCTCTCAGTTTGTGTTCAATAGTTGTGAGTGGGACTTTGACATCAGTGAAATTGCTGAGAATGTTCATTGACCCAGTGACACCAATGAGACCTGGCTCTTCTCTCCTTTATACATGGCTTACTCTGAGACCCTGTTCACAGTCTAGACGTTGTCAAGTTCCAGTTCACCCTCAAGATCATGCTTGCTGATCAGCAGGGCTATGGACAGCAATCATTGGCTCTAATGTATTCCCTGTTTGCAGGCCCCTTCTCTCCCCACAAACTTCCTCATATCCTTCAGGTGCCCAAGATTAGGAACAATAGTCACAGTGAGATTGAAAGGTTTTATATAAGTTTAGCAAAACATCATGGCTATTGTAGTCTGTACCTCTGTTTACAAAACACATTAAAAGCTCAAGTTTCAGTCTCAGTAATTGCTCACAATTTGATCATTCATACTATACAACCAGGTCCACTTTGAACCTGGCCCTTTGCAAATCTGAACAGCAGCATTCAAAGCACTGACACTGTTAAATGAAAAACTAAACTTTGCATTAGGTGATAAATATTTTTTCATTCTAAGTTGGAACTAACAATACCTACGATAGGATAGCAAAATACTGCAAGTGCTAGAAACCTGAACTATAACCAGAAGACGCTGGAAATGCTCAGCAGGTCTTACAGCATCTATGGAGAGATAAATACTTTAGTCTGATCCACAGTATGCACTTGTTTTGATGAAGGATCATTGATCTTTGTTTCTCTCTTCAGAGACGCTGCAAGACTTTGAGCATTTCCAGTTCTTTCCATTTCTACAGGAACCAAATTAACATATTTTGCCGGTTCAAGAAAATCAGACTTCTTTTCAGTGTCTCACTCCTCTTAAGCAGAAATCTCACAGCAGCTGTCTGAAATCTGGTCTGGCACAATATTAATCTGGCACAATTTCAAAAAAAAATGATTTGGTATGAAAAAACACAAACAACCTTTTATTTGAAATGTCAAAGAAAAAAATTGATAATTTTGAATAGCAGTAATTAATAATAACTAAAGGTGTGGAATGTAGTGGCATGGTGATTATGTTGGTGGCTAGAAGAACAAAGAACTAGATTATCCGGAAACAGGATAATTATCAAATTCCACCACAGCAGCTGGGAAATTTGAATTCTGTTAAATTAAATAAATCTGGAATAGATAAATAAATATGATTAATATAATTATTACTGATTAACAAGGGAGAAACATGTTCTTGGGGTAGGCTGGAAAATGGAATTGAAGCTACAATCGGAGAGGCCACAGCTTGGTGGCACAATTGCTAGACTGTTAATCCAGAGGCCCAGGTAATGTTCTGGGCACCTGGGTTCAAATGGAGTTTGAATTCAATAAAAAAGACTTGAATTAAGACTCCAAAGGTGACCACGAATCCATTGTTGGAAAACCTCATCTGGTTCACTAATGTTCTTTAGGTAAGGAAACTGCCATCCTTACCTGGTCTGGATTTATGTGACTCCAGACCCACAGCAATGTGGTTGAGTCTTAACTGCCTCTGGAATGGACAACAACTACTGGCCTAGGTTTGAAGGATTGAATAGCCTACTGTCTCAGGCTGTCTCACAGATTAGTCCAACAACAGCCTGCCATAGTCAAGGAAACATACCTTACAGACAATTTCCCATCACCATGCATGGATATGTCCTGCGCCATTGTGAAAGAGCAGAGAGTTAAGACTGCAAGATTAGCAGCGGAAATGGCTGATGATTATGAGTTGGTTCATAAATCAAAGTTTGGCTTCCGATATCAAGTTCAGTCAGTGAGGGACAGAAATTGGGGGAAAAGAGAAATCCTCGGATCGTAAGGGAAAAGGAGATCTCATTGAACATAATAAAGATCATCTACCACAGGCTAAAAAGGAAACCCATGAAGGGGAAAGTGAAGTAAAAAAGCTCAAGTTTTTTCATTGCAATAAAGTAGGCCACATGAAGACAGTGTTGGTGATTTAGGAAAGGCAGAGGGAAGACAGATGTGGGAAAACGGGATAAGCCTGTGTATTTTGTTGAAGTGGTAAAGGAAAGCACAGGGCAAGCTAAAAGGCTGCACCAGAATGTACAACTTCCTCAGGGGTTAGTTGACAAGAAAGTGCCAGATCTCTTTAAAGAATTTACTTGCGAGGATAAGGTTTACTCATATATTCCAGGAGCAGCACATAAAGATTTTAAGAGATATGGAAGCATGTCAATCTTTGATGGTGAGAGATGAGGAGATATGTAATTCAGAAGGAGCATTGCCAGAAAAAGTGGTAATATGTGGAAGTCATGCTGAAAAAAGTACTGTTCCATTACATAAAGTAAGATTGGAGAGTCCGGTGCAAAGTGGTGAAGTGGTTGTAGGAATTGTGACGATGCTTTCACTTTAAAAAGGTTATTTTGTTCTTTTTTCTTTAGGAGAGGTTGTAAAGGCAGAGGGACCGAAGAGTAATTGTTTAAAAATGGAAGGGGAGTGGTCAGTTCTTCCAGTTCAGATTTTTTCCTAGTCTTTTTTTTAAGCTGTAGTAGTCACAAGATATTTTGAATACCAGAGGGTTGCAAGCTTCAGTAACTGATTCCTAACTGTCTTTCTCTGAAATATCTCTCTGGATATTGTGCCCTCCTGCGTGTAAGAATCCGTGTTTGAATTTACCTTTTTGCCAAGGGGTGTGTATATGGGATGTTACTTTATTGGAACAGTTAATTAGTTAAGTTGCTGTATTGGATTGGTTAGGTTTTCCAATAGTTAAGTTACTCTAAATTTTGCTTTCTTTTGTTAGTGTTTCAACTGTAATGTTTAAATAAATTTTGTTTTGTTTTGCTTAAACCTGAGCGATTTGACCAGTTGCATCACACCTGGAACACCCACTTCACATTGGCCTTTAAAATAAGAAAAAAGTTAGGGTCTAGACTACCTTCTTAAAATATTTTGAGGGGCTGTGGCTCGGTCCATAACAAATAATAGAGCAATTCTCAGTTTCAGGAATACAATTTATCCTTGGCAATGATATAGCCAGATCACAGGTGGGAGTATTGCCTACTGTGGTTGAAAAGCCAGTGGAAAAGCAGGCAACTGAGGTATTAAAGGAAGTATATCGTGGGATTTTTCCTGACTGTGTGATAACAAGGTCACAAAGCCACAGACTGAAGCAGGAGGACAAATCAAAGAATAAAGATAAGGAAGTTGAAGCACAGTTGTCAGAGACTATGCTTGATCAAATGGTTGAGAAAAAACAAGAACAGGTGGAGGATGAAGTGGATATTTTTAGTTCAGAGAAATTAATTAAATTACAACAGAAAGATGGAAAACTGAAGCAGTTGTATCAAAAAGTGTACACAGAAGAGGTATCTGAATGCATCCCAGAATGTTATTATCTTAAAAATGACTTCTTGATGAGGAAATGAAGACCATCACATATTCAAGTGGATAAGAATTGGGCAGAAGTTCATCAAATTATATTACTGATGGGTTGTAGAAAGAATATTGCGGGTAGCTCATGAATTTACCAGTAGCAGGAAAACTAAGCCAAAATACGAAAACATTTTTACTGGCCGGGATTGCCAGATTTATTTAATTTAATATTGTCATATGTGTCAGGTATTTGGAAAACCTCAGGCAGCGATAAAACCAACATCTTTAATACTCATTCCCGCATTTGAGGAACCTTTTGCAAGGGTCTTAATTGATTGTGTAGGCTTCCTGCCGAAAAGAAAAAGTGGGAATCACTATTTGTTGACTATAATGGATGTGTCTACTAGATTACCAGAGGGCATTCCATTACGCAGCATTATGACTAAAAGGATCAGAGAAGAGTTACTCAAATTTTTACTAGATACGACTACCCACAGAGATACAGTCAGATTAGGGTCAAATTTTACATCAAAATTATTCAGTGAAGTTATTGATAGCTTAGGAGTAAAACAATTCGAATCCACCGTGTAGCATCCAGAATCATAGGGAGCATTAAAATGGTAGCATCAAACTTGAAAGACCATGTTGAGGACTTATAGTTAAGACTATCCAGAGGATTGGGATAAAGGAATCCAATTTGTACGTCTTGCATTTAGGGCTGCATCAAATGAATCTACCAAATTCAGTACATTTGAATTATTTTTTGGGCATGAGGTGAAAGTACCACTGAAATTAATTAAGAAGAATTAATTCATTAATTCTGCCTGGATTGCTAGCTGGCTGGCTTCAGAGTTACAGCATATTTTAACCTGAATCTAGCGGTGACTAGGGGATAGTTCTTTGACTGTAACCTTCCCAGCATGCTCACACTCTAACCCAGGCTCGTACATACAGCTATCTTAGCCTGCGCATGAGAACTTCAGTCCTACTAGTAGACTTCAGCAAAGATAAAATTAGCTTTTAAATCCCTGTTCTTGTGTATTCTTCAAAGGGAAAAACACAAAATTTTGTCTGTGGTTTGATACATAATCCACAGAGCATGGCTTGCAGTTGAGTGGGGGATTGTCAGTCCCTCACTGAACTGTGATGTCTTCTAACTACAAAGTTAATCAGTTTTGACTTGTTTCTCGACACTTTGAAGGATTGTTGTTTGAAGTTTTCTTTGCATCTTTCGATGTAACATTCCAGGAGTCTTTTTCTACAGCCAGCCAGTTAGTAACATCCACAGCCATTTGTGGCTGTATCAGGCCTTGTAATTACATTTTTTAAAAAAAATAAGTTAAAAATGTCCATTGTACTTCTGGGTTCCGAATTGTGGCCATGACAGATGTTACCCCACATTAAACAGTCTCAGCAAGCTAATAGTTTGCAATATTAAACCACTCATGCTGAAGTTTTGGACAATAAACAAAAATTTTACATTGACAGGTTACAACTCTGGATATGTGGTTACATCAACAGCAGATACCATGTTTGTAGGGATACTGGTTTGCGATCAGTAATCTGCTGATATTTAGGTGGTTTGAATCACCCCCGGATCCCTGGTTCTGATACTGGACTTAATTTAGGAATGTGAAGTGAAAAAGGCAGTAGGCAGGTGTTTCCGGACAAAGAATCTCTGCATTTATTAAATGCAAAGGTGAGTATATCACAAGAAATTAAAAAAAGTAATAAACAGGGAAATAAAACAAAGGTGAATAAAAAAATACAAGAGTTAAAATGGCAAATTCAAAACACTGAAACTGACACTATCAATTATTTACTTAACACAGGCTAATTACTATTAGAAACTAAACATTAGTTTCAAACACAGATATTTTAATCAGACTTCCTGGCCTTGGGGTTCCCCGCACTGTCACCAACCCACCTTCCCTTCCCTGCTAACTAGGTTGGATACTTTCGGTCTCGAGGAAACAGGCTCACCATTGGGGATAAACACAATTTTGAAATATGGCCAGCTGTTCCAACTTGCTTTAGCTGGTGCTTCAGTGAAGACTTTGGATGGTGTTCAGACTGTTTTGAGAACTTGGGTTTTCTTACTTTGTGGTGGCTTTGTGAGCCGGTTTTCACCTCAGGATGTGTCTGAGGCCTTGTCAGTAATGTCAGTGGTTTTCGTCAGTCGTCATATATGCTGGTCGTGGTCGGTTGCCGTTGGTTCCCCAGTATGGAACAGCCCTACGTTGGTAGGTTTCAGGGAGATAGCTGTGCAGATAGTTCTCGGGAAGAGTGGCTGTCTGGGAACCCTCTTCTGTCGGTAGCTGCGGCAATCACTCTCACTCTCTCGTGGATCAGGGCTAGCAGTTATACAGAGATAACACAGCGGAGAGCTGAAGGAACACAGCAGGCCAGGCGGAATCAGATGAGTGGGAAAGTTGATGTTTTGGGTCAGGACTCTTCTTCAGAAATGGGGGTGGGGGAAGGGAGCTCCGAGCTAAATAGAAAGAGGAGGGGTGGGGCTGGGGAAGGTAGGTGGCATGGTGATAGGTGAGTGCAGGTAGGCAGTGGTGGGGATTGGCAGTGAGGTGGGAGGAGCGGATAGGTGGGAGAGAAGATGGACAGGTTGTGTCAGGTCAAGGAGGTGGGGATGAGAGGGAGGGTTGGTCATGGAATGAGGCCAGGGGTGGGGTGATTTTGAAACTGGTAAAGTCCACATTTAGGCCATTGGGCTGTAGGCTCCCAAGGTGGAATATGAGGTGCTGCTCCTCCAGTTTCTGAGTGGCATCATTGTGACACTGGAGGAGGCCCAGGATGGACATGTTGCCCAGGGAGTGGGATGGGGAGTTGAAATGGTTTGCCAACGGAAGGTGTTGTTGTTTGTCGCGAACAGAGCACAGGTGCTCTATAAAGTGCAGGTCTCTGAGTCTCCGCTTGGTCTCACCAATGTAGAGGAGGCCACATCGGGAGCAGCGGATGCAACAGACCACATTGACGGATGTTCAGGTGAACCTTTGTCTGATGTGAAAGGTTTGTTTGGTGCCTTGAACGGAGGTGTAGGGGCAGGTGTAGCACTTCCTGCAGTTGCAGGGAAGGTGGTGGGGCTATTGGGAGTGTGCCTAGCAGTTATACAGACTGTGTGCACCATTATCACCTCACGAATCTGTCTTATCCATTGTGTTTCTGTTGTCCACTTTGTGGTGAATTGGCTTCCTGATAGTTTAGAGTAGGTGTAAATGTGTTTTCATTAAGTGGAATGTCCAGTATTTCTGTGAATGAATATTAATTGAAGTTGAATGCCTTGGTACCTCTGAAGAGTCCAAGATGTCTGAAGTTGTTGCCTTAGATCTGGTTCTTGTTCCTTTAGGGCTCAGGCGTGAATAGGATTTCTAACTGAACTATGGTTCCAGACAGCTAGCCCCGTGATTGTGTTTTCCAGAGCATAGCCCAGCTGCCTTTCTTTTTGGTTTAAAAGTTCTGTTAAAAATCCAAGGGTTTAGGTCCAGTATTCTAAATGACAGGGATTTTTGCTCACTCCTACATGTTTGGAAGGCAATGGAGAACAATGTTGCCAAGCCACCGCGTGTCCAAATTCTCTGACATACAGGACATACTTCTCGACAAACAATGGAGGATGAAGACGGTGTATGACTAGTATGCAGGGATGGAACCACCTCAACTACATGTAGGACAAAAGTTCCAAGTCACACACTCCACAACAGGAACATAATTACCCACACGGGTTTCAAAAATGAATAGAGAGTCCAGGTCTTATGAAGTCATGACATCAAATAGAGAAAAGGTATAGAAATAGAAATTAAGTTAACAAAGAAGACATGAGGTTATGTCAGATAATAAATACAACTAACAGCCAAGCTCAAAACAGAAGATTCAGAAGGTAGGTGGAAAATTAAATATGAGTAACAGAGAGGGTTTATGAAAAACGCTTGGCAGTTAACTTAAAAATAAAGACCAAAGTCTTTAAGAAGTGCATTAGTAGCAATAGAGTGGTAAAATGAGTTGTCAGGCTAATTAGGGATTAAAAAGGGAATTTACACATACAGGTGAAAGTCATTGCTGAGATGATAAATGAATGCTTTGTTTTACACATACAGGTGAAAGTCATTGCTGAGATGATAAATGAATGCTTTGTTTGTAAGGAAAATGCCACCCAGAACACAGTGACAGAGGATAAAACTCAGTCACTGGAAGGGTTTAGAATTGATGAGGGAGTGCTGGATAAACTGTTGGCACTTTAAGTTGATAAGGTACCAGGATTAGATACGTCCAAGGATATTGAAGGAAATTAAGGTGGAATTAAAGTGCCAATCATATTTCAATTTTTCCTAGATTTGGGGGTGGTCCATGTTCTAAAGAGGCTGTAAAGATCAGCCCAGCAATTACAGATGAGTCTGTTTAACAGTGTGGTGGGAAAAGTCTAGAAGAGAAAAAAAATCATTTTTCCATCACATGGAAAACATGGGTTGATTCGGAAGAGTTTGCACGCAGTTTTTAAGGGAAAATTGTGTCTATATCGCTGGTGTTATTTGAAGAGGTAACAGAAAGGGTTGATGCATGACTCTTGATGAGGTATACAAGGACTTTCAGAAGGTGTTTGATACAGTGCCATACAACAGATTTGTAAGGGAAGTTATAGGTCATGGATTAAACAGGAGAATAGCAACATGGATATAAAATTAGCTGAGTGATAAGAAACAGAGTAATAGTCCATGGATATTTTTCGGGCTGGTGGAAGGCTTGTAATGGAATTTTCCAGGGGTTGGTATTGGGACACTTGATTTTCGATATATATTAACAATTTGCACTTTGGTGTGAAGCGAGCAATTTCAAAATTTGCAGATGATGCCAAATGTACAAGAATTGTAAACTGTGAGATGGACAGTGTGGAACTCCAAAAGAACATTGACAAGTTTGTAGAGGACTGTGGGCTAATAAGTGATAGATGAAGTTCAACGCAGGGAAGTGTGAGATGAGAACTTTGGTACACGGACGTAACATTATAAACTAAAGGATAGTATTCTAAAGGACGTGCAGGAGCGGAGGAACCTGGGTGAATATGTATATAAGCCATTAAAGGCAGTAGGACGGGTAAAGAGAGCCGTTAATAAAGGATACAGTATTCTAGTTTTCATTAAAAAGTACAGGCATAGGATACAGGGCAGGGAGATTATGATGAACTCTTAAGATATAAGACACTGTTAGACCTTAGCTGAAATATTGTGTACAGCTCTGGGCATTAAATTATTGGAAGAATGAGAATGTATTTAAGAGAGCACAGAAGACGTTTATGAGAATGTTTCAGGGATGCGGCTTCAGGTCTGAGGAAAAATTGGAGAAGTTGGGTCTATTTCCTTTGGCAATGAGAAGGCTAAGAGGAAATTTGAAAGGTCTGGACAGAGTAAATAGCAAGAAACTATTCCCATTTGCAAATGGATTGAAAACCAGAGGTTTTAAAGCATTTTACAAAACAAACAAATGTGAGGTCAGAAAAAGCTTCTTCTCACAATGAGTGGTTAGGGTCCAAAATGCATGGCCTAAGATATGTTGGATGCTGGTTCAATTGAGGTATTCAACAGTGTATTAGGTGATTATTTAAAGAGAAACAATGTGCGGTGTTACGGGGAAAAGGCAGGGTACTGGCACTAAGATAAAATGCTCAGCGAGTCAATGCAGACATGATAGGCCAAATAGCCTCCTTCAACACTGTAACAATTTTGAGATTCTGTGAGGAATAGATGCGAGCTAAGGGAAAGTGTACAATATGCCAATTGTGCAGAGTGAACACAAAAGTACACACCTGTGTGACAACAGAGTGATGGAACACTAGGGTAATCAATGCACTGACGACCAACAGTAGCCAAGGGAAACACCCACAGTTCCAACAGGTTACACCTTAACAAGATCTGGTCAAATTGCCAAAATGATAAATGGACTTTTTGAAATCTGCATTTGTAAATTTTATGATCCCTATCTCTATATAACTAATCTTGTTATTACCCGACGTTTATGAATTTCACATTGTAGCACATGAGCTACCTTGGGAAAAACTATCATCTTTTAGATGATGTTCCTTTAAGAGCTAAATATGCAAATAAGTCATCACCAGATGTTTTCAGAGGCTCACAGCACTGCTCAACTCTTGACACAAGCTGTGTCTAAAGAATATTCTCTGCTGAATTTATTAGTTCAGCCGTCAGTAACACCACCAGAGATCGCTATGTAAACAATCCACATACCTTATTTGCATTACATTTAGATAGCACAAAATATTATTCCATCAGGTCTGCTTTCTCTCCAGGCATGCTGCCAAACCTGCTGAGTTTCTCCAATAATTTTTTTTTGTTTTGATTTTCCAGCATCTGCAGTTCTTTCCTTTATAACGTTATTACACCCTTCTGCGCTCTAAAGATTAATACATGGAACAGCCAATGTAAACTTTTATTGAGGTTAAAAGGCTACAAGAGCCCATCCCAGCATAACCATCAAGGACTGGCTACACCTCACAGTATCACAGAATTGCTGTAGTGCTGAAGGAGGCCATTCAGCTCATCATGCTTGCATCAGTTCTATTACGGAGTGCCAATCTCCGCCTTTCCCCACTTTGCTAGAAATTGTAAAAAAAAATCTCTGGACACTCCTTGTCCACAATACCTGTGATGTGCTTTTAGGTGCTGTAAATTTTCAGAGAACCTAGGTACACTATAATTGCTAAGTCCATCTGTTAGCTGGGTTATCAGCATCTGAAATATTACTGGGGTATTAATAAAGTTAGAGGATACAAGAGCTGTATGATATGGGCTTTCATGTGATGAGCCAGCGATTTCTCTCACTCTGGAGGTCATGCAAAATTCCCAGTACCTTCTTTTTAAAAAGGTCAGTTTGCTGGGTCCTCAGAGGAAGGGTCACCGGACCCAAAACGTTAACTCTGTTTTCTCCTCCACAGATGCTGCCAGACCTGCTGAGCTTTTCCAGCAACTTTGTTTTTGTTCCCGATTTACAGCATCCACAGTTCTTTTGGTTTTTATGTAGTAGCATGTTAGGGTGTGCACCATGCCCATGTGGCTGGGCAGTCAGTATGAGTAGGTATGCACTGAGTATGAGATAGGAAGAACTGCAGATGCTGGAGTCAGAGATAACAGTGTGTGTGTACTGGGCATATAACGGTGTGCACAGTACTTGACAGGAGTGCACTTGTCATGTATTGGGTATTTATAGGAGTGCACTGGTTATGCACTGGGTATTTACAAGACTGCACTGGGCATGTACTGGTATGTAATGGGTTTTTACAGAATTGCACTGGACATGTACTGGTGTGCACTGGGTATTTACAGGAATGCACTGGGCATGTACTGGTGTGATCATAGGAGCAGGAAAGCTTGACGTTTCAGGCCCAGACCCTTCATCAGAAACATCAGAAATTTCTGATGAAGGGTCTAGGCCCGAAACACCAAGCTTTCCTGCTCCTATGATGCTGCTTGGCCTGCTGTGTTCATCCAGCTCCACACCTTGTTATCTCGGATTCTCCAGCATCTGCAGTTCCTATTATCTCTCATGTACTGGTGTGCAGTGGGTATTTACAGAATTGCACTGGGCATGTGCTGGTGTGTACTGGGTATTTACAGGAATGCACTGGGCATGCACTCGG
>JAHRHZ010000134.1:614411-647478 GCA_024137785.1 Ginglymostoma cirratum
TGGGCATGTACTGGTGTGTACTGGGTATTTACAGGAATGCACTGTATTTATAAGCAGCAAAGATCATGAGACAGCGACAAGATGATAAACGGTAATAGACTGCCGGAGAAATTTAGCAGATCTACGAAGACAGAAACAGACTTAACGCACCGTCCTGTGACCTTTCTTCAAAATAGAAGAAGAATGATAAACATCCTTTAAGTAGCTGAGTCAGTAACATACAGTGGACAGACGGCCACCGGCTCGCGACCTCCGCCGCGTCACTAATTGACAGCAGGCGGCGCGCGGATCCAACGGCTGCCCCTGGGGAGGGGCTTGTAGAGCTGCGCGCGCACCACGGGAGGATTGCTGTTGGCGCCAAGGCGAGGCCGGAGTCAGGCCTGTCCAAGCGGTCAGTGAGTGAGCGAGGGAGGGAATGAGTGACCGGTCAGTCAGTCAGAGAGTGACCGACCGACCGACCGACCCACCCACCCACCAACCCCCGGCCCGGTGATCGGTCAGTGAGTGAGGAGGGAGTGACCCCGGCCCAGTGATCGGTCAGTGAGTGAATGACCCCGACCAAGTGAGGGGTCGCTGTGGAAGTGATCCTGGAAGGAATCGCTGGAGGCCCAGACCACCAGCAGGAGCCTCGAAGTGTCAATCTTGAGCCCACGCCGCTGCTGCGGGCCAGGCCCCCTGGCTTCCCTCAGATCCCCAGGGGAGTTTCAAGTAAGAGGGGCCTGCCTCACTGAAACTAGCTCGCATCCACCGGCATTCCCCGGTGCTCCTGCCACCGGGGATCAAGTTCCATCTTCACTTTTAACTTTTCAATGTAGAAAACATTCTGTACCGCCTTAGGAGATTTCGAAGCATTGCAGATAATGAGGCACTTCCCAGAGCGTAATCACTTTTGTGATGTTGGAAATGGGACGGCCAAATTGCACACAGCGACCTCTCTCAAACAGCAATGTGATTATCTGTGTGATGTAGATTGTCGTAAATATTGACAGATAACTCACTTGGTCCTCTTGAAAATGGTGCCATCAGATCTTTTAGAACTACCTGAGTAGGTAGTTCTACCATTAAACCTCTGTTTAATGTCTTACCTGAATGAAGGCCCTTCAGATAGTGCAACACTGCTTCAAGTACTGGAATGTCAGCTTGTAGTTTTGTGCTAATACCTGGAATTGGACTCTGTGATTCAGAAATGAGTCTTACCAACTGACTTGCAGCTGATGCAAACAATATGACTTTTTTTTATTTATGTGGTTTTGATTGAAGGAATATTTATTAGCCAGGATTTTGAAGAGAACGTAGCTGCTTTGAATTTGGTTGTGTGTTATTTGACTTGTCAGAGAGACAGCCTGTACTTAATGTTGGCTAGTTCAGTTGGCTGGTTTCTGCTGTAGAGTATTGCCAGCATGTGGGGTTCAATTCCTGCACCAGCTGAGGTCTCCATGAAGGGCTCAATCTTGACCTCATCCCTATCCAGAAGTGTGGTGAGAGCAGCCATGTGATCCTCTGGGACTGTGGAGTCTTTAATTTTACTTAATGTCTTATTGTTAGTGCAGCATCATTGAGAGTGCCCCACTCCCATTTGGATTATCAACCAAGATTACAGGCTGACATCTCTGAAATGGGATTTAAAGCCCTGTGATTTCTGACTCAAGCAAAAGTGTCACCACTCAGTGGGCTACAATTACAGTGTCCACTTCTAATCACAAAACATTGTTAATGCAACAGTTAGGGATGAATATAGCTGTTTTTGAAACCTGATGAAAATTTGACAAACTTAAATATTGTCAAGACAAAATACAAAATCAATTTAAGTTATAAACCATGAATGCCTGCAACCTTACCTACCTATCAGACTGACCCCTCAACCACTCAGCTATCACTCTACTCCCTGCCCACACCCAGGTGCTAGCCAAACTCCTCACCCTTCAGTTTTAAAAGCGAGTCATATTGAACTAGAAATGTTAACTCTGTTTCTCTCTGCACAGGCACTGCCAGGCCTGCTGAGTTTCTCGAGCACTTTGTGTTTTAAATTAGGCACCCTTTATTTTCAGTGCACGTGCACCAAAACTGATGCAAGTCAAAATTTCTCTCTCTTTTAATCTCCCTGCTAAAGATAGAAATCTATAAAGGTAAATACAAGCAGATTCATTTCAAAGGCATTTACCACTGTTAGTGGACTGTGGGTTCAAGTCTTAGTGCACATATTCCAGACTGTTTTCTTTTAATGTAGTATCCAGTGGAGTGCTGTTTTTCAGATGAGATGTTAAAACAAGCCACTGCCTGTCAACTTAAGATAGATATAAAGGAATGATGGCACAACTTTGAGGAGCAAGAGAGTTCTTTACTGTCTGCTGGCCAGTATTGCAAAAACGGATTTTCTGGTCATTATCTCTCATTTTTGTGGGAGTTTGCTGTGCACAAATTGGTTTCAATGTTTTGACATTCCAACCTAAATTTAATGACAACTCATTAGTGCTTTAGTGGCTGTGAAGCTCTTTGGGACTCCCTAAGATTGTGAAAGGTACTGCATAAATGTAGACCTTTCTGCTTCTTTTGATACTTTTTATTTGTGTCAAAATCTTTGCTAAATTATCTCAGTGGGAAAATATTTCCATAAAATTTCCATTATTCACACTATAAATGCGCAATAATTTTACAGTGGAAATAGGCCTCAGTAATAAATATTTTTCTTAAATTCTTTTTAAAAATTCTTCCTTTCATCTCTAATTAGCATTCAAATCCAATACCTATTCAATGTTTGAGAAACTACAGTATATTTTGGTAGCTATCCTATTTCATATGTATCTCATGTTTATACATTGCAGATATACCATGCAGGATAGCATCAAATTAGCCTCATGTGGGGATGACATTAAAATCTGGGATTCGCTTTCAATGACCGTGGTGGAACAGTTTAACCCTCACAAGAAACCCTGTGAAGTAACTTCTGTTTGCTGGACTGTTGATAATATCCTTTGGAGTTTACTGCTGTCAGTAACTTTTCCATTTATGTAATCGCTTGCTATTAGACAGTCCTTTGGGAATGAGGATAACTGGCTTGCATTCTAGTTTGATGGGTTCTGAGATAATTGTTGGGTTCAGTGCACGATCTGGGAGGTTGAGTGGTGACCTTATTAGAGGCTTATAAAATCATGAGGGGAAGAAATAAGTTGAATAGCAAGGATCACCAGGGAGGGGGGAGTCCAAAACTAGGGTGCATATTTTTAAAGTGAGAGGACGATGGAGGGTTAGTGTATGGAATGAACTGCCACAGGAAGTAGTGAATGTACAGGTTCAACATTTAAAAAAACATTTGGATAAATTCATGATTAGGAAAGATTAGGAGGGATATGGGCTAAACCCTAGCCAAATGGGACTAGTTTGGTTTGGAAACATGGTCAGTGTGGACTCGCTGGGTCAAAGGGTCTGTTTCCATGCTGTATGACTCTAGCAGTGCTCGAAGAGGTGGATAGATGAGTTGTTGGGAGGTTTGTACATGCAGCTCATCTTGACTTCGCATGTGCCTCACAAAAGCCTTTAGATGTGTTTAGTGCCTTCCAAATGACCACCCCACTATTTTTGGATGATCTCAAGCCAGGGACTTATGACAGTGAAAGGGAGTGTTTTAACTTCTTCGGGATGCTTTGAGGACCTGCCCATAAATGTTTTCACTGTCCTCCTAGAGTCTCCTGCCATGACAGAGTTATAAGGTGTGCAGTTACTTCTGGAGTGCAGTATCAAGCATGTGATCTACATGTTCCATGCAGTGGAGCTGGTTTTCAGTGGTTAGTATCTCGGTGCTGGGCGTGTTACCTTGGGAGAGGACAGTGTCGTTGGACAGCATTTCTTGACACTTGATTTGGAGGATGGTGTAAAGACCGCTGATGGACCTCAGTGTTCTGAGGTGCCTGCTGTTCAAGTCTCTGTAGGAACATAGGGATCACTGTCACCTGGTAAACCACCACCCGCATCTCAGGATTGTTGAGATTCGGGTCCACAAGTCCTCTGATACTCTGTTGACTTGAAAAATGAGCTAGCACATAAGAGGCCACAATGAATTTCAACAGCTATACCTGCTTCCTTCAGGTCAAGGCTCCCAAGGTATGAAAATAGTTTTATAAAATAATAATCTATTAAATGGACTCCAGATGATTAAACTCTCATAGGAGAAACATAGAAACAGAGATCAACATAGTGTCTTTAAAAAGCAGGTTAGAATGATTTGTTTAAGTCTGTGTTTGATCCACATGAACTTCAGCTGCCAGATTCCCATCATACTACTGGAATTTGAAGTATCTGCCTGGTCTTTACATTTTATTTCCATTCTACAAGTTTTTGCTTGTCTTTTCCTACCTCTATTCTTACCTTTCAGACCCTAGACATCTTTGGGTTTTCCTCTGCTTTTATCATTTGTTCCATTTTATTAATAGCTAATGCTTCCATGACTGCCTATTAATTCTATATTCTTCAATGTTTGAATTCCTCTGAATACCCAAGTCAAGGCTTCATTTACAAATTTTGTTCTTCAGATAGCAGTTTGGTTCCAATAACAAGGCAAAATAACTTTGTTTCTAAAATCATTTTACCTTAATTTTCTCCACATCAGTGTTTGGTGAGCTCATCAAGTAGTGGGGACAAAATAGTGCTGTCATCCTGCAGATCTACCCCAGTTCCTATAAAAGATCTTGCTGAAGGGGTAGGTAAATATTTGTTCCTGTAAAAATTAATTAAGTTTGGAGAATAATGCTTGAGGCAACTTTTTGCAACTAAGCTTTATTAATTTAATTAAAATGTCTTCCATTTATTCAGCTTGTATGTCAGTTCTGATAATCAAATTTTCTTTTGTTCCACAGAAAAAGCAGACATGTCTAAGTCTGAATTCTAATTCCAAATGTATTGTAAGTGGAGGTCTTGATAATACAGTCAATATCTGGGACATAAAGTCGAAGAGACCTCATAGGACACTGAAGGTATTCTGTCCAACTACAGTCAAATGTTAGTGATTATTTCAGTTTCCTGTGCAATATTGAATATGTCAAAAGTTCATCCTCATTCTCAACTGAAATTAAGAGCATAATTTGAAAATAAATTACATATATAATCGGAGATGTGGATCAATTTCTTTGCAGAAAGTCGTGAATCTTTGGATTTTTCTATGCCAGAAAGCATTAGAGGCTGAGTGATTAAAGATATTCACGGCTGAAATAGATTTCTGAATAGAGAAGTTAAAGGCTATGAAGAACAATCCTAGTTAATGTCGGGATCAGATTAACTTTGACCTTATCGCATGATGGAGCAGCCATGAAGGGCCTACACTTTTCTTTCAACATTCTACCACAGTAAGAGTTGTCCATTCCCTCTCACACAGAGGCAGGGGAATCAGAGTAAGCTGATTGACATCCTTATTTGTGTCCATCCTTTGCTGGATCACAACCCTTGTGCAAAAATTAGGGGTAGTTTCCCACCCCACCTCACCATGGCAGCCTTCTGTCCATCAGGAGCACTGATGAAAGCAGCTTGATATGCTAGCAAGAAAGTGAGAAGAGCTTGTAATTCTAAGGTAGATGATGTGTTTGCTGGGTAAAAATATAAAAAACTGGTATGACAATTGTGTGATTTTTTACTAGACTGATTAGAGACCTAAATCAATAATCCCTGGAACACAAGTTTATATCTCACCATGGTATTTCATCGAATTGATTTTAATTTTTAAAAAATTAAAATATAACATTTGTGGAAGTGATGATAAAACTGTCACATTGTTGTAAATGTTCAATTGGTTCACTTGAAATGAAACCTATCCGGAATACCTGGTCTGACCTGAGTCTCCAGTTGCATGTATGAGTGTGTCACAACAAGTAATTGACTCTTAACTAAATTCTGACCTTTTCAGCAATGTCCATGTCTTTTATATATCGTGAAGAATTTAGAATGGGAAATTTGGCTTATGCTTTTTAAATATTTTAATTTCAACAATACAAAATAAGAGTTCTAATGGGATAAAAAGCAAAACACGATGGATGCCAGAAGCCTGAAATAGGATCTGTTAATGCTGGAGAAATGCTGTGGGTCTTGCCGCATCTGTGGAGAGAGAAATGGTAGAAGACTCTTATCAAACTAGAAACATTAACTCTGATTCTGTCTCTGCAGATGCTACCGGACCTGCTGAGCTTGTCCAGCACTTTGTTTTTATTTTAAATGCAATGAGACAAATAAAGACAAATATTCTGATGTGACCTCAGATGGAGTTAACAGTTTTGGAAATTAATTATACATTGTATGCTTGAAATGAATTTTGTAGCATTTTCATTTTTACCATCCCACCCACCCCCCCGGCTGCTTGAATGTGAAAGTTTTAGTTCCAACACTGACAATTTCCTTAGGATCAAATGCGCGGGCAAGTTCTTAAGGTCAATTAAGATGGGCTATTAATGCTGTTTGTTGGTACGCAAATTGAATAAGGCCCTTAGAATCCTACGTCCTTCTATTGTAGAAATAGATAACAGCATGAATGAAATCTACAAATGTAAATACACGTACTGTTTATGGGAGCGGTTGAGTCTACAAGCAGGCATAAAACAGATATGAGCTTGTATAACCTCATCTACTTCCTTTCAACATTGTCACTTTCACCTTTCTGTTCACCGACTGTTTTGTTCGTAGAATTATGAAGTACAGATGAGACCCTTTGGCTCATTGAATCTGTGTCACCAAAAGAATACGCCACTACCTACACTAGTCCCACTTTCCTGCACAAGGCCCATAGCCTTGAATGCACTGACACTTCAAATACTCATCCAAGTACTTTTTTTAAAGATTGTGAGGTTATTCACCTTGACGACCCTCCCAGGCGGGACATTCCAGACTCCCACCACCCTCTGGATGAAAAATGTTTCCTTGGATTCCCTCTAATCCTCCTGCCTTTCACTTTAAAAGTGTGGCCTCTTGTTCTTGACACTACATCTAAGGGGACCAGTTTTCTATCACCATTTCCATGCCCTTCATTAGCTTTCTACACCTCTATCAGGTCACCATCTCTGCTGCAAAAGCAATGAACAGAGCTTACCCAGCTCTCTTTATAGCTGAAATGCTGCATCTTGGGCATCGTCCTAGTGAATCTTTCTGCACCCTCCCCAGTGCAAACACATCCGTCCTATATTGTGGTGACTAGAACTACACATAGTACTCCCACCTGTGGCTTAATAGCTGTTCTGAAAAGGTGCATCATAATGTTCTTGTTCTAATAACCTATGCCTCTACTGATGACGACAAGCTTCCCATATGCCGCCTTAACCACTCTATTAACCTTCAGGGATCTGTGGACAAGTATTCTGATATCCCTGCCGTCTTCTGAGCTCCCTAGTGTACTGCCATTATTCATTTCCTTGTCTTGTTACTACTTCAAAATGACATTGACCTGCTCATCTGACCAATTTGTTCATATCCTCCTGAAACTTAAGTCTTCACTGTCAACCACCTGGCCAATTTCATGTCATCTGCATATTTACTTATTATCCCCCTCACATTTTCATTTATGTCATTTGTGGATGTTATAAACAACAAGGTTCCCAGCACTGATCCCTGTGGAGCACCACTGGACACTGGCCTACAGTCATGCAAACTCTCTTCTACCCCCACCTCAGTCTCCTGCTGCGCAGCCAACTTTGGATCCAACTTGCCAAACTATCCTGGATCCCAGGAGCTTTTCCGTTCTTTCAGTTTCCATGTGGGACTTTGTCAAAGGCCTTGCCGAAATCTATATAAACAGCATCAAGTGCCCCAGCCCTCATCTACATACTTGATCAGCTTCTTGAAAAATTCATTCAACTTTGTCAGACATGACTTCCCTCTGACAAAGCTATGTTGATTATCCCTGATCATACCCTGCCTCTCTAAAGGGAGATTAATTTTCTCCTTCATTATTTTCTCCAAAAGTTTTGTTGCCACTGATGTGAGACTCACTGGCCTATAGTTCCTAGATCTAGTTCGACTACCCTTCTTGTAAAGAGGAACCACTTTAGCTATTCTCCAGTTCTGTGGCGCCTTCCCTGTGACCAGAGATGATTGAAAAATTTGGATCAGGGTCCCTGTTGTATATTTTCTCCTTCATCTCCCACAACAGCCTGAGATACAACTCATCTGGATGTTGGCACTTGTCCACTTTTAAACCCACCAAAACTTCCATACCTCCATGCTTCTTGTATCAGACTGCTCAAGAACTTCACTGTCTTCTTGCATCCTTCTGCCAAGGAGAGTACCTCAAGGCATTCCAAACCACTTCCACACTGTAAAATAATTATATTCCTATTTATGGATGACTAACAATATACCATTCTTAGTAGTTTGACATTGAAATTATCTTTGCTTTGGTTTTTTTTAAACATTTGCTGATCTAAACATAGCTTCCATTTGTAGTAATCATTATGTATTTTGCAGGATCACAGGGAAGAAGTCAGTAGTGTATGTTTCAATTGGAATGACTACTATATAGCATCGGGTTCTCGCAGTGGTGACATTATTGTACACAGTGTTACAACTAATATTTCTAGTGCTCCATTTGGTCACGGTAAAAGTCAGGTATGTGCTTTCTTCAGCAGTACTTAACATTTACAAATTTTTAAATGTCAATTTCCCTAATTTTGTAAGCTGGCTATATATTATAGAAATAAGAATTGTTTTGTCAGATGTAGCTTAGGACTTCAGTGATTCAGGAACATATTAACTTTGATCTTGATTTGAAGCAACTTTATTGGAATAACTTGCTGGATGCACTGGAAGGATTTTGGAATCAGATCAGTAATAATTTTCAAATAGGAATTAGATTAATATTTCAAGGGAAGAAAAATGGTACTAACTGTCTCTGTGATTGAATTTTCATAGGCACTTTGGTAAATCTTTACACCACCTCCATGTATTTCGAGCACTGATCATGTAGGTATAGCACCCACTTTCCTTAGTATTGGTTGCCCTTGAACGAAGTCCATTTTCCCATACCTTGTTTTTGTCATGTATTTGACTCTCTAGTCTTATCTACGCTGCACCAACTTGCTGTGGTTTTGATAATAATCCAGAGATTATTACCTTTGAATTTCTGGTCTCTTGTTTTGACCCAAGTGGATCTCAGTTCACTCCTTCAGAGCTACTTTCCTAGTTCTACCTAGTGTCATTGATGCTTATGTGGACCACGACCATTGGATCCTGTCTGTCATGCTGTGTGTTCCTCCCTAGGCCAGAGCATATATCCTGAACATTGGACCTCTGGGCTCTTGCTGTCATCAGCAGGGAGATGTTGACCTGATGTGAGGAAAAACTTTCTTCTTTGCCTTAAATGGGCGAATAATTATTTTTAAACAGTGACACTGAGATCTAGACTCTTGCACAAGATAAAACTTCCTATCCACATCTACCTTTTTGGGAGCCCTCAGGATCTTAGATATTTCAATAATGTTGCCTATTCTAAACTTAACCCTACCCTTTCGTCATAAGACAACCCACCATTCCAAATATTAGTTTTAGTCTCCTTATGTGAGGAAGGAATGTTCTGGCTTTGGGGGCAGTACAATAAAAGTTTACCAGGCTGTGTCTTGGAATGCAGGACTGATGTGAGAAGAGAGTGTGGATCTGTTAGGTCTGTATTCACTGGAGTTTAGAAGAATGAGGGGAATCTCATTCAAACATTATAAAATCCGAAAAGGACCAGACAGGATAAATGCAAGGAGGTTGTTTCCAGTGACCAGAAGTGGAACTAGGGGTCACAGATTAAGGATATGGTGTAGGCCATTTAGGACTTCGAGGACAAATCTTTAAACCAGTGAGTGAGGCGCCTGTGGAATTTTCCCACAGAAAGTGATTGAGGCCAAAGCATTGAATGTTTTCAAGAAGGAGATAGACATAGTTCTTAGGGCTAAAGGGATTAAAGGATATAGCAGGAAAGCAAGGATGCTGAACTGGATGATCAGCTATGTTCATATTGAGTGTTGGAGCAGGCTCAAAGGACTTCTCAAGAGCAACGGGGGGCAACAAATAAAGAGGCAACAACTAGCAATAAATGCTAGTCAGTCAGCAACACCCATGAACCACAAGTGAATTTTTTTTTTAAAAGGTCCTACTCCTATTTACTTTATTTCTATATTTTTTTTAATTAGTAAATCTTCTCTGAACTGCTTCCAAAATATTTACATTCTTCCTTAAGTAAGGATGCTAATATTATATTCTGCAGATGAGGTCTCACCTGTGCCCTATATAGCTGAAGCATTATCTCCCTATTTTTGTATTCAATTCATCTCATAATAAGCAATAGCATTCTATTAGCTTCCTTAATTATTTGCTATATCTGCATTCTAACCTGTGATTCATGCACGAGGGTACTCAAATCCCTCTTTGTTAGAGCACTACTCTACCTTGCCATTTAGATAACATGCTTCTTTTATGTTTTTCTTGCCAAAAGTGATAATTTCACATTAGGGGTGGCACGGTGATTCAGGGTTAGCACTGCTGCCTCACAGCGACAGGGACTGGGGTTCAGTTCCAGCCATGAGCAACGGTCTGCGTGAAGTTTGCACGTTCTCCCCTTGTCTACGTGAGTTCCTTGCAGGTGCTCAGGTTTCCTTCCACAGTTCGAATATATGTAGGTTAGATGGATTGGCCATGCTAAATTACCCATAATGTCCAAGGATGTGCAAGCTGGTTGGATTAGCCATAGTTAATACAGTGTTACAGAGATAGGGTGGGTAGGGGTGCTGGATCTGGGTAAATGTTCTTTGGTGGGTTGGTGCAGATTCAATGGGGCAAATGGTCTCTATAGGCACTGTAGGAATTCTATAACAGTTTCATAATAATTTTTTCACATTGTGCTCCATTTGTCATGTCTTTAACCTATATCCCTTTGTTAATTCCACATGTCTTCTTCATAATTTACTTTAACTTTGTGTCATTAACAAATTTGGCAACCAGACCTTCATTCCCTTCATCCAAGTCTTTTATTTAAATTTTAAACAGTTGAGGCTCCAGTACTGATCCCTGTGGCACACAACTGTTTATATGATGCCAACCAGCAAATGACCCATTTATGTCCAGTGTTAGCCAGCCAATCTTCTATCCTTGCCAATATGTTATCTGCTATACTATGACCTTTTATGTTCTGCAATAGCGTTTCATATTGCGCTTTATCAGACGTTTTCTAGAAATCCAATTGCAATAATGTGTTGCTGAGTGCTTGAGACAATATACAAGTTATGTGTAAAGGATAGAGGTGGTATGGTAAGAGGCAGAGAGCAGGTCCTGATCATTGTCCTGAATTGTGTGTTGTTTTAATTTAGTGGATACTGCTACCCTGGGCAAATATCTGCTGTTTTTCTACTCTTCTAGCAGCTGCTGAACTCTGGGAGATAGTTACGCTTGTGTTGCTGTTGAGTTCAGTTCCAAAAATTAAACTTTCCTGAATGGGAGTTCAGTCAACAATGTAGTCAACTAGTTCTTTGTCCTTCTCCTCATCAGAATTATAAGGAAAACTGTATGCTAACCAGAGGTTCAGTTAATGAGTTCTACTTTCATTATCATATTGCTCCCAACAAAATGTTCCTTTCACAATATTAATACTGAAAATCTGCATGTTGATCTGTCAACAAGTTGGGATTGTTGAATGTTGCTATGCAGAACACTAGAATATTCCTATGCAATGACTTCAAAAATGCGTTGACATAATTGACCTCACTTTAGTCTTAGTATCATGGCTAGCAACTGGTTACACCTTGCTTAATATATAGTATCAACTAAAACTTAACAACGCATGACAACATAGTTATCATAAGGTGCTCTCTTCATAATTTGGATTTACTTTAAGCAAAACATGCTGGAAATAGTCATCAGATCAGGTAGTGCCAGTAAGGAGGAATAGAGCAAATGTCTTAAATCAGTAACTTGTTATCATAGACTTCCTGCAGTGCAGAAAGAGGCCATTTGGCCCATGGAGTCTGTACCAAGCCTCTGAAGACCATCCCATCCTATCCCTGTAACCCCAAATTTCCCACGGTTAATCCACCGAGTCTGCACATCTCTGGACGCTGCAGGGCAATTTAGCATGGCCATTCACCTAACCTGCACAACTTTGTGAAACCGGAACATCCGGCGGAAACCCATGCAGACACGGGGAGAATGTGTAAACTCCACACAGACAGTTACCCAAGGCTAGAGTCAAATCCGGATACCGGATTTGCAGTGTTAACCAGAGTTGTCAAGTGCCAACCTATCAGTTCTTTAGAAGTATTCTTTGTTTCCAGGTTAGATTGCACCTGGAGTACTTGGTCTCCTTATTTCCGGAAAAATATTATTGCCACAGATGGAGGGCAGCAAAGATTCACCAGATTTATTGTCAGGATGGCAAGACTACCCTATGAAGAGACATTTGACAAACTGAGCCTGTGTACTCTAGAGTTTCAAAGAATAGGGGATGATCTCATTGAATTTAGAAAAGTCTGAAAGGTATAGACAAGGTAAATGCAGGTAAGATGTTGCCCCTGGATGATGAGTTTAGAACCAGGGAGCACAGTTTAAAAATAAGGCGAGTGCCACTTAGGTCCACAATGAAGAGAATTTATTTTTCTCAGGGGATTGTGAACTTTTGGAATTCTCTATCCCAGACGGCTATAGAAGTTCAGTCTTTGAGTATGCTCAAGGTAGGGATGGATAGATTTCTGATTACCAATTGCATACTGGGTTATTGGAATGGGGTAGGTTAAAGTTATGGCAGCTTTTGATCAGCCATGATTCTATTAAAAAGAGAGGCAGGCTTGACAGGCTGAATGACATATTCCTGTATTCCAGCTGAATTGACAATTTAAATGTTAAAAAATAGTATTAGTTCTTTCATATGGTCTGGAGGAATGTTTCTATTTCCGCTTACACGTATCAAACATTTCTGTTTGATTTTCCTTTTCTTTGTCAGCCAGTACAAAATTTAAAGTATTCCATCTTCAAGAAAGCTTTGTTGGGAAGTGTTCATGACAGTGGAGCTGTAACTCTTTGGGATGTTAATTCACAACAACCTTACCACGCATTCGAAAATGCTCACAAGGCTCCAGCTTCTGGACTTTGCTTTTCACCAGTGAATGATTTGTTATTTGCCACAGTTGGTTTGGATAAAAAGATCAACTGCTATGACACGTCCAGCAAGATGTGAGTATGTTTTACATGTCTGGCAGTTGCTTTACATATCTTAATTATGTATTGTCAGTACTGAAACCACAGCTTTTCCTGGAAGGAAAAATAACTTCACTGGATGTGCATGACACAAATTCAAAATGCATAGGTGACTCAGTCTTGGATGTAGAGAGAACAAGAGGAGAACAAACAGTGTCTTAAACTATGTCTGATAGGCCAGTGGAAAAGGCAGCTGCGTGGCAGCTTAGATTTAGTGTAGCCAAGTGTAAAGTGCTGCATTTTGTTTGGCAGAATGAGTTGAGGCAACGTAACATAAAGGCAGTGCAAGAACAGAGATCTGAAGGCATACATGTACAAACTATTGAGGGCGGCCTTTGACAGGGTTGACCATATAGTCCTTCTCCAACGAGTCTCCACTAGTGGTTAGCTGAGTTGGGGGTGCTGTCTCCTGATTTCACTCTCATTTACCTATCATAACCATGGGATCAATTTGAACCTCTCGTGGATTGGTTCTTGCCCTCTACTCTTCCGCATTTACATGCTGTCCCTTAGCAGCTTGTGTCTTCCAGAGACACAACATTAATTTTTACATGTATTCTGATGACACTCAGCTGTACATAATTACCTGCTCGCTTGATTCTTCCACTGTCACTTACTTGGTCAGAATGCTTATCTGATATTTGGATTGACAGAATTTTCCCCCAGTTAAATATTGGGAAGACTGAACCCAGTAGTTTTGGTAACTATTCCAAGCTCAGTTTCCCTAGCTTACAGACTGCATCCTTTTTCCTGACACCAGTCTGAGGTTCTTGTCAGTGTTAGTGTTAAGTCGGGAGATGTGTAATCTTCTGAGGAAAAGTCGCGCAGGCTAGGCCTGTAGACATTGGAATTTAGAAGAAGAAAAAGTAATCTTGTAAAGACACAAAAGTTGCCATGTGAGTTTTAAGGCAGTTGTAGATTCTGAACAAGAGAGTTGGAGGTTATCAGGTGGATGCTGAAATGTGGCTATAGAAATAGACCTTTCAGCCCATCTGACATACATTTAGATCATAACTAATCATCTACTTTCCCATACTATCTTCATATCCTTTGTAATTTCTCCTTAGAAATCCACCAGTCTCTATTCTTGAACATACTCGATAATTGATCTTCTGCAGACTGTGCGGTAGAGAATTCCAAAAATTCATCACTAGAGTGAAGAAATTTCTCCTCCATGGTCTTAAATGGTTTACCCCAATTTTTCTGAGATTATGTCCCTGATTTTAACCAGTAACCGGGGAAAGCGTCAACATCTATCCTGTTGCACCCTGTAAGAATTTTGAATTTCAATGAGGCCTTTGAAAACTCTAGGGAATGCAGACTCAGTCTCTCCTCATAAGTCAATTTCACTGTTGCAGAGTTTAGTTTGGTGAACTTCTGTTGTACTCCCTAAATGGCACGTGAATTCTTCGTTAGCTAAGGAGATTAAAACTGCACACAATATTCCAGCTGTGGTTTCACTAAGGCTCTGTACAATGCAGGAAGCTATCTTCACTTTTGTACTTAAATCTCCTTGCAATAAACGCCAATGTACCTTGCCTTCTTTATATATTATTGCACCTACATGCTAGCTTTTAGTGACCCAAAAACTAGGCTACCAAGTTTAAGAAATTTAAGAAATATTCTACACCTTTTCCTGCCAAAGAAGATAACATCAGATTTGGTCATGTTATGTTCTCTTTGCCATGTTCTAGCCGTTCACTTAGACAAGCTAAGTCCTTGTGAAGCCTTCTTTCATCCTCCTGTCAACATATATTCCCACCCAGTTTTGTGGCAGCAAATTTGGAAATACTACATTGATCCCCACATCTAAATCATTGAAATAGATTGCGAACAGCTGTGGTCTTAGCACTGATCATTGCAGTGCTGACTCTTGTGGTACTCCACTAGTAACAATTTGCCAACTTGAGATTGGCCTGTATATTTCTGCTTTCTCTTTTGTATCTGTTAACTAATCTTCAATCCATACTTTATAATACTACCAGCTCCAATCCCCTCTAATTTTATTAACAAAAGCCTTCTGAAAATCTAATCAGAAGTTTCTCCTTACCAGAATCACTAGAACTAGAAGACAGTTTAAAATTGAAGGATCTGCCTTTTTGAGAGGGAGATAAGGTTTTTTTCTGAGGGTCATGAGTTATTGGAACTCTTCCCACAGAGCAGTGGCAGCTGGGTCACTGAACATTTTTAAGGCAGCGGTAGTTAGATTCTTGATGAACAAGGGAGTCACAGGTTTTCAGGGATACGCAAGAAAGTGGAATTGATGCTACCATTGATTTGCCACGATTTTACTGAATAGTGGAACAAAGCAGCCAACTTGTCTACTCCTCCTCATTCCTATGTTTGCAACCTTGATGTTATGTTTGACCACAGGATGCGCCTTCAGCCTCATTCACACCATCGCCTGTGACAGCCTGTTTAGTTCTCTGTAACATTGCCCAGTAACACCCCTGTCTCAGCTCATCTGGTAAACCCACTTTCATATCTTTGTTTTCTGTAGACTCGACAACTCCAAGAGACCTTGTATTTCTGCACAGATCTTTGTGCATAATGCAACTACTGAAACAAGTGAAAAATTCTGGGCTTTATAAATAGAAGCATGGATTTAAAAATTCAAATAAGTTCGCAGAGCCCACACAACACATTTACACAGCCCCAGCTGGGTATTATGTCCAGTCCTAGACCAAAAAGGAACTGGGTGCAATTTGAAGACTTTGGAGAGATTTATTGGAATAGTTCCTGCGGAACATGGAGACTGGAGACGTTTTCCTTTAAGCAATAAAGGGTAGTAGGAGATTGTATTGAGGTATTTAGAATGATTAAGGGTTTACATAAAGTAAACTTCTTCCAGTTTCCCCTTGCTGAATGGTCACTAACTTGAGGCACAGATTAAAGTGCCAGAAACCTGAAGTGGAAAAGCTTTTCTACATAGTGTTGAGAATTTCAAATGCATTACAAGATGGTGTGGCAGATGTGGACTCACTGGTGGCTTTTAAAAGTGACTTGGATAAATATTTGGATAAAAGGTTACAGAGATATGGAGAAAGATCAGGGAGTGGGATTAGGAGGATTGCCTTTTAAAAGAACTGGCATAGACTCAGTGGTATGAATAGCCTCCTTTTAGTCTACTATTCTGTATTTTCAAGGCTGTTGCAAGGAATACATGATCTTTGCTGACATAGATACATCTTTTAAGTGGAATTACCTTTTATCGTTTGCCATTGAGCATTGAACCATTTTGTCAAGTTGTGAACAGATAGGTGGGAGCTTTGAGGGGGGCTGTCATCTGCTGGTATATGTTAGTAGAAGAAAATTACTAATTCTGTAAAGGCATGTGCTCTAGTTACTTTGCCAAATCAACTTGGTCAGTTAATGTGTGTATATCTCCCTATATGAGACGCAGCAACTAGTACTAATTGGTCCAAACACTCCACGTGGTCTTTGACCATCCAGTGCAGTGAAAGTATTGTTCAAAGATGGTTTGAACGGAGAAATGCCGCTGTATTGTGTAATAGTTTGTGAAAAATGATTTTGTTGTTGAAATCATGGTTAAGTAATCAGCACTCAGCTTGATGATGAATGTGGTGACAACTGCAATGCTTTCAGAAAATATACTTTGAACTATTTTCTTTCACTACTTATTTTTTAATTTTCATTTGAAATGGTTTTACTTTTTTGCTCATAACTTGCTCTATGATCCCTGCATTTTGATGTGCACTTCATGATTTAAATTACGTTTCATATTTCTAAATCAAATACAAGTGCATCACAGAAGTTTATGTCCAGGCTTATAACATCCAGAATGTGATGACTATGTTTTTATGTCAGTAAGTAATCGACATTCCGCGGAAAAATGCTTAAAAATAGTACGCAAATGCATTAACCTTTTATTATCTAGAAAACTAGCACTGTGGAATTAAGTTAAAACTTTGTGACCATCTTGTTAAATTCATTTTACATAGGTTATTGAGAACTATTTCTGTTGAAGCCCCATTGACTGCAATAGACTTTATGACTGATGGAGCAACTTTGGCTGTAGGATCCATCAGGGGCAAAATTTATGTGTATGATTTACGAGTGACAACTTCACCGCTCAAAATTGTCAGTGCCCACAAGAAATCCATACGGTGCTTAAAGTTTCAAAATGGTTCTGTACAGTTCAAGGTAGGTAGACTGTGACTCTTATTAAATTTATTAAACCAATCCTAAGTTTGGTGATATCTTTTTAGTTTTAAACCCCAAGTATCTTGAAATGAAGTGGTATAGAATTGTCACTATATCATATGAATACCAAAGCACTTAATTGCCACCATGCAGTACATGTTTGTGTCATTGTATAAAATCATCAATAACAAACTGTTTGCCTTCTTTAGCATCACATTTGACCCTGAGCTTCCAACTTCACGGAAAGGCGGTAGTGTAGTGGTAATATCACTGGACTAGTAATCAAGAATGGGTTCAAATCCCAGCCTGGCAGATGGTGAAATTTGAATTCAAAGAAAAATTCTTGAATTAAAATTGGCCTAAAAGTGACCATGTGACCACTATTGATTATTGTAAAACACTCATCTGGTTCATTAATGTCTTTTAGGGAAGGAAGTCTGTCAACCTTTACCTTTACCTGTTTGTCACTGCAGTGTGGTTGATTCTTAATTGCCCACTGGACAGTTAGGGATGGCAAGCAGTGCTGGTCTGTAGCATCATTCACATCCCATGAATGAATGAATGAATGCGTGAATGAAATCAAAGATTTTGTGCTGACGATAAGACTGCCTGTCAGCACCTCTGTGTGACATTGCTTGACATCACCTCCTATCTTGGGTCATCTGCTGAAACTCTAACCTGTGTCTTTGTTGTTTTTAAACTTATCTATTCCACTGCTCTCTGGGTTGGTCTCCTAATGTTGCTCAATCCAAATCGCATTCATCTGAGAGTGATCTACCTGGGATCCCAGTCAAGCAACATTTTGATTTTAAAAATTCTCACCCTTGTTTCAAAACCCTCCATAGTTTTGCCCTAACGATCTCTGATCTTCTCCAGTCCCTTGGAGATGCTTGTGCTTCTCTTGTTCAAGTCTCTTTTATGTTCTGTATTAAGTAGCAATGCCTCCAGTAGACCCCAATCTTAAGATTGCCTTTCCTACACTTCTCCACCTCGGAGAGTCAGAGTCATACAGCACAGAAACAGATCCTTTGGTTCAACCAGTCCATGCTGAACGTAATCCCAAACTAATCTAGTCCTATCTGCCCACTCCTGGCCCGTATCCCTCCCTTTTCTATTCATGTAATTATCCAAATGTCTTTTAAACGTTGTAATTGTACCCACATCAACCACTTCCTCAGGAAGTTCATTCCACTCATGAACCACCCTCTATATAAAAAGTTTGTCCCCCATATCTTTTTAAATCCCTGTCCTATCACCTTAAAAGTGTGCCCCATAGTCTTGAAATACCCCATCCTAAGGAAAAGACAACTACCATTAACTCTGTCTATCCCTCATTATTTTATGAACTTCTGTAAGGTCTCCTCTCAACCTGCTATGCTCCAGTGGAAAAAGTCCCAGCCTTTCTCTATAACTCAAACCTTCCATACCCAGCAACATGCTGGTAAATCTCTTCCGAACCCTCTGCTGCTTAATGATATCCTTCCTATGACTAGGCGACCAGAACTGGATACAGTATTCTAGAAGAGGCCTCATTAATGTCCTGTACAACCTCAACATGACTCCCCAACTCCTATACTCAAAGAATGAAGGCAAGTATGCCAAATGCCTTTTTAACCACCCTGTCTATATGTGACCCAAACTTCAAAGAATTATGTACCTGAGTCCCTAGGTCCCTCTGTTCTACAACACTACCCAAGGCCCTATTGTTAATTGTATAAGCCCTACCCTTGTTTGTTGTACCAAAATGCAATACCTTGCATTTATCCAGATTGAACTCCATCTGCCATTTTTCAACCCATCTTTTTTCTTCTTCTGTTGTGGAGACTGTGCACTGTCTGGGTACTTCTTTAAAAAAAAAGAATCTGTGGCTCTCATTGAAAGAGGAGCAGAGGTGTTATCCCTTGAACTCTGTTTAATATTATCCCTCAATCAGTATCTCAATAGCAGATTATCTGCTCACTAATGCATTACTGTTTGTGGCAACTTGCTATGTGTGGCTTGGCACAGTTTCCAAATGGCCCAGTTTATCCTCTGACATTGGCCAGGAAGTGGAATGGAATCGGTGGCTACAGAATGGAGCTTGTAACGAGGGCTGAATTTTCTTGAGCAGTACAGATATTGTTCCTCCCAGTACAGCCAGTCTTTGTCTCCTACCACTGCACTGGAACAGGAGTTTGCTGCTGCTAACGTCCCTGCTTTCTCCCTTTGCTATTACCCTTGCTGCATCATTCAGAGCAGATAGAAACAAAGAAGATAGGAGCAGGATGAGGCCATTCGCCCCTTTGAGCCTGCTCTGCCATTTGTCCCAGCAGATCAGCAAGGATTCAAATGTATGGATTGAGCAGAAGATGAGCAGAGTGGTAAGCCAGGCAGAATGGGAGGAATCAGTGTACGTCCAAAACATTATTTTTTTGATGCATGTAGCTACCTGCAGTGTCAATGGTAGTAACATACATTGCAGGCACCGCAACTGTGTATATGGCGAGTATGCCCTGAATTCTGGGTGACAGCAAATGTAGCTGTGGAGGCGTGAGATTCCATAGAAAATCGAGTACGTCTCTTTCCTATTGAAGAAGGCTGATATGCCAGGTTAAGGAATGATAACTGAAATGTGGAACTAAATTGGAGAACACTGTCAAAGAAGTGCAGTAGGACATATGGGCACCTTCTGTCCTAGAAGATTCTGACTCTATATTGCTGAATATGTTTTGCTATGCCTCACCGGGGTAGCACACTGTAAGTTAAGCCCTGCTATTTCTGAAGTCATTCCAAGATTTTTTAAAAAGTACACAAAATTCCCCAATTTACCTGTCTTAGACCCAGCTAACAGAAGCACGGACCAGGTTTCTGAACTTAACAAGAGTTATTATTCTTTGTAATTAATTTGACTGTAGCTACGGCAAAAATTCATGAATCATTTACATATAACTCCTACTAAATAGACTACTAATCAAATCAAATCCTGTTATGAATCCCTCCTTTACATACGCACACAAAACACACACGGGAAAATATCATGAGTTAGTAACGGAAAGAAAAGCCAGGAAAGCAGTTCAGTGGTTTCTGTTCACGCTGGTCATGTAAGGGTGCTGGTCTGAACTCTGCTTCTTGGTCATTCTTCTCTAAATGCTTCCACTGGTTTGGAAGAGACACTGTAGATAGTTCACACTTATAAAACGACTTTGACCAATTAATCAAAAGTTACAGAACAAAACTGTTCAGCACCAGTTCTTCGGAAACCCACAGTTGTGCATGCAGTCTTCACAATGAATATCATGCCGCTTGGTTTCAAACCATTGCAGCAATCCTTGCAATCCCTGCTTTTATAACAGGTTTTTTCTCATTTCAGCTCAATTTAAAAAAAAAACAAAAAGACACAGTCTTCACAATTTCAGTAAATGTAGTTCTTATGACAGTTACATCCAAAATGTCTTTGTCTTTTTCTTTCAAATGCTAACTGACCTGTTTTCCATAATCTGTCTTGATTTTTTTTTATTGCCAGCTTTCATGGTTTTTCTTTTGCAGCTTGTTTTAGTTGTTCTTCATTTGAAGAACGTAACAGAGAAAGTTACAGCCCCTGTTGCTTCGGCCACAACCCAGACTGATTGGGACCTGATCGGTCTAAATCTGGCAGTTTCTATAAAGAAGGCTTGTTGTGTTGTTTTAATTACTGGGTCAGAAATCTCACGAGACCAGGTTATAGTCCAACAGGCTTATTTGAAACCACAAGCTTTCAGAGTCTCAGTCCTCCTTTAGGTGTCAGTGAGAGAGGTAGTATCAGACACAGGATTTATAAGTAAAAGATTAAAGGTTCACACCATTGATGAGGATGTACTAAACAAACCTAAGATGCTGTTAAATCTTTAATCGGGATTTAATACCTGAAGTCCACCTGAAGGAGGACTGAGGCTCCGAAAGCTTGTGGTTTCAAACAAACCTTTTGGATTATAACCTGGTCTCGTGTGATTTCAGACTTTGTCTACCCCAGTCGAACACCGGCACCTCCACATTTTAATTACTGGGCCCCAAGTTCATATTTGCAGTTCTCTGGAATTTTTAGTATCACTTGTTTCCAGATGGAAATTGAATGAAGCACAAAAATATGCTATTATTAGTGCAGTCTTCCTTGCTTTTTGGCTTGTATTTCTGATGAAAGAACAAGTTAGTGTTTAGACTGAAAGGGATTGTGCCCTGGGATTTGCTGAGGTGAGGTGGTACCTCATTAGAAGAATTAGAATCCCTACAGTGTGGAAACAGGCCCTTCGGCCCAACAAGTCCACACCGACCCTTGGAACATCCCACCCAGACCCATCCCCCTATAACCCACCCACCCCTGAACACGATGGGCAATTTAGCATGGCCAATCCACCTAGCCTGCACATCTTTGGACTGTGGGAGGAAACCGGAGCACCCGGAGGAAACCCACGCAGACACGGGGAGAATCTGCAGACTCCACGCAGACGGTCACCCGGCGCTGGAATCGAACCCGGGACCCTGGTGCGGTGAGGTTGCAGCGCTAACCACCGAGCCACCATTGCTCCTTTATCCAAGGTTGACCATATCACAACGGGACAGCATTGTTTGCATTGTGTAGAGGATAGCTGTGATACTGCAATGCACTTCTGTACAAGCCCAGCCAGCTGCAGATCTACTCTTGTAAGGCCGAGTGCAATCCTTTCAAGGCTCGAACAATCCTTGGAAGACAACTCTGGCTCCCAGTCATGGAACCATTCCAGCTCAATTAATCATTGATCAACTCTGGCATTTATTCCCTTACTCTATGAAGAATTAGAGCCTGAAAGGGTTACAACTCGCATGAGCCATTCAAATCTGGAACACCCTATGACCTATGGGTGTAGGTGTGGTGAAGGGGTGGGAGGTGCTAGATGGATGGAAGAAAGCCCCAGGCCCCTCCATGTATACACAAGTGGAATCCTGTTGGAGCCATACCGTAAATATATTTCAGAATTCTTCCGAGGGAGTGAGTGCAACTTTTGTACTCCCATGTGTGTTTTTTCTCCCTTTTTTTGGATTATTCAGTGAATTCACTTGTCTTTGTAGGCGTTTGAAATAAATAGAGGCTTGTACTTGCGTTTATCTGTTTTAAGTTTAATTTGGCTTAGGTTTTCTGATTGTTTCAGCAACCTTTTCTTCAAGCGGTGTTGCCAAATCTCTCAACATTTTCTGCAATACCGTTGTTAGCAGCAGGCGTAATATACTTTTTAAATGGGTATTTTCTCTCTTCTAGTCTAATGGAGGTAAAAACTTCGCAAGCAGAGGTTCATCCACCTTGCCCACCGCAGCTACCAAGAGGACTTCCACTAAGGTGAACAGTGCTCCAGGTAGTGACAGTGCAAAGGGAATCCAGGAACTTACTGCACTAATGACGTCTGCACCAGCTGAGAAAGTACCTCCTGTCCTAGAAGAAAAAGTAGCTGAAGCTAATCTGGATGTAAAAGGTAGAACTATTTCGCTTTCAATTAGTGCAAGAGCATACATGGTATTGAAAATAAATATAATTGCAGCTGAAGGAACAGGATAGCCTTGCTATAAAATCGACCTGAACAAATTATTTAATTGAATTTAATTAAGAAGACATTTAATAATTTATGGGGCTGAAGCTGCCTCATGGACAACTCCAGTTCCACACTACACACCTGACTCTTCAGGGATGGCAATAAATACTGCCTTACCAGCATTACCCAGATCCTAAGTACATTTGCTTAAAAATTATAGAGAAGATCTTGGAATTCTTTAATGCAAATTTTTGACCGAGTAGCTGTTCAAACTCTGAACAAAACAGAGGTATGATACCTGAGCGTTTCTGCTATTGGAGGACCAGCACAGCTGTTATAAATTCAAATTCCACAAATGGACAATTTTAAAACTAAATTCAGTACATCCAGACCATACAAGCAAGACTATCAAAGCTGGTCTTTTAGTATACTTCAAGAAAAGGAAGCTGACATTCCTCTCCTGTCTCTGCTTCATATATGACTCCAATTCCACATTGTTCTTGATATACATGTTATCATGATTACCTTACATGGTTAATGTGTATTGACTTTTCAATGTTACCAGCATTCCAGGAACTCATAGCTGTATATTTAAGCAGTGAATATTTAAATTCTTAACATTTTAATGTTCTGCGTATTTGTATATCTCAACTGAGCACAGGAGTTTTTCAGGAATGGCAATGACCAATGTAACCAGGCTCAGGAGGGAAGTAGCTTCATTTCTTAACAGAAAAATGTGATAAATATTGTAAAATGGCAAGTAGGTTGAATTAATCAAATAACTGTTATGCTGGCTTTGAAAAGTGAGTTTCAGGTATATTTAGAGATTGTGGTAATTCTATTTAAATAAATTTGGGGAAATCTGATTTTTAGCTCATCGATAAAACTAACTTTACTACTTGTGTTTTGTTTCTAGGTTTAGCACATAGCACCAGTCTAGATGTAATTCCGTCCAAAGAGACAGAAAACGCAAGAAGAGCAGATAACAGTGGCAATTTTAGAAACCTTGATTGTGTGGGTAGAAATAGTTTTGGAGATGTATTCTCACCAGTCAGAGATGGTAAACTGATTTAAATTAACATTTATTAGCATTTACTGAATAGTGCAAAACATTTATGAACCCCAACAATTATTCAGGATGATTATGGTTTACTCTTCTAGATGTTGCCGGATTAAAGACAAATGAAGACAGCATGACGAAAGGAAATGGTAAGATGGGCTTTCTTGAGTGTTGATTAATTTACCTATTTTGCTTTGAGAAATCCACTAATGAATTGTCCTTTCTGGGGCCTCATTCCAGTGTAACTTGGACCAATGAGATGAAAGCTGCAACTGTCTACAGCGGTCCCATCTTAAGATAATTCCTAACAATTACAATCCCGAATCAAAACTGCTAAAAATATGACACATGAATGTAAAATTGTGATAACATTGAAAGGAAAAGAAATTGTGTTTGTGAGACCTCCTGGTAGGCTGGTGAAGAATATATGGTGGCATTTCGGTTAGGACTAAGGTATATATTTGGAATGATTTTAATGTGTTTATTACTGATGCTGGGTGCTGTGGGTTAAAACTTCATTTATATGCCATTTTTATTTCTGATGCTGTGTTTAATTTTAGTTCAATTGGTAGCACTCTTGCCTCTTCAGTTCAGACCAAATGGTTGTAGGATCTGTTTGACTTTTATTGTCCACAACCTAAAAGAGTATTGACTTTTGACAGTTGAATCGTCTGGTTATTCTAATGAACTGTTCTGATTGAAATTGTTTGCCTGACAATTTTAACAACAACAAAGCATAAATTAAAATGAAAATCCTTAGGCCCAGCAAGTAAGCATCTGAATGTTGTACAAATATGTAAACCTTAGATAGAGGTGATTGGACAGCAAATCATCTGGTTGGAAGTAAGTGAGTGAGAGTCAAAGCATGAACTTTCAGGCAGCATGAAGCATAACAACTGCGAGTATTGCTTAGCAAAAATCTATCTCCTGAAAGATACATCTCGTCG
This sequence comes from Ginglymostoma cirratum, assembly GCA_024137785.1. NCBI lineage: Eukaryota > Metazoa > Chordata > Chondrichthyes > Orectolobiformes > Ginglymostomatidae > Ginglymostoma > Ginglymostoma cirratum. The sequence continues at coordinate 639,293 of JAHRHZ010000134.1, forward strand.
ATTCTGCAAAAGCAGTCAGTGGTTAGCATTATTTAGAGATGTCAAAATGTTGCTGTCCTAAAAAGTGGGTGGAAGCATTTCAACCTTCATCCATTTTGAGATGGCTGGCATACTACATGGAAGAGCATCTTCGCTCAAATGATCATGAGAATCAAAAGGCCCTCAATGCAGAGAAAAGAGAAATAGGCGTTGAATTGCAGAAATAATAGAAGAAAGTATATGTGAATAAAGGGTTAAAAAATTAGAGAAGTAAGCCATTCGTGACTAACAAATAACAGTAGTTCTAAAGGGCCTAGTGAGGCCGTTCAAGCTAACGCATGAAAAACATCGTCATTATATTTTTCATATGGCTAATCTTGTCCCCGTCATTATTAGAAATGGTAGTTGACGCTAAAGCATTTTATGATTGTGTTTTAAGTCATTCCTTGTGCAGAACAAAATTCTCAAATAGATTTTTTTTTGTAGGTTCGGGCTTTTTGCCACAGTTGAACACTGTATTTTCCACAAGAAGTAATCCGGTGGGTGCCAGTACACAGGAAGAATTGAACTCAAACTCCTTGCAGGGATTTGGATCTCCATCTCCCATTAAAGAACAGGCTCCACAGCGAGACATGAGTGCCATAGTGAGCCAGCTCCAGAGTGCTAGGCAAGATTCAAAAGAGCCCGTCGGCCAGGTATTACTAAATTTATCTCAACAATAATTATATTTCTTTATGCTTTAAATCTTTAGGACAGGTCACATCAGTTTGACATGTATTCCCTAATGTTTAAATAACTAAGCAGTGGTTGAATTGAGATGTTTATAAACTTTATGAATTTCGTTAGCGTAGATACAGAGAAATTATGTCTTCCTGGAATGGGGTGGAAATCTAGACCAAAAAGGCATGAACTTAAAATTAGAGTGAGATCATTTGGAAGTGAAGTAAAAGACACTTTCCATGCAAAGATAATGGAAATTTAGAACATTCCCTTCAAAAAAAACTGTACCTGCTGAGCCATTTGTAATCTTCAGGTCTGATTTGGATCACTTATAGTTGAGTAGGGATATTGATGGCAATGGTGGATAAGTGGGAATTGAAGTACAGATCATTGAGAATCTCATTGTATGACAGGGCAGTCTCAAGTGGCTGACTGACTTATTCATATTTCTAATATACTTGTTTACACAGTGAATGGGCTGAATCATTAAGATGAGGGAGGTCCCCCATACTTGATTCTTAGTTGATACTGATTTGACTAATCTAAATTAAATGCATGACAATTGGAGGCAGAACTTCTGTGTTTGAGGGGCAAACATGATAAACATTCCTGCTCATAAAGCCTATCCAAATACCCCTGCTGAAAGGTTCATGCTTTGTCTGTAATAGTTCCTGTGGTTGAAAAATCCAACAGTGTTCACTGTCAAGGTGATTACTGTCTTGGAGGATTATTGTTGCTGTGTAGCTGTATAAAGAGTAAGCTTTTTGAAGGGAGAAAATCTAAATGGGGAGAAGAAATGTTGTTTCATATATTCAGAAAATGTAAGTAATTCTGACAGAAATGGAAAATCTGATCAACTTCTAGGGAACACCAGAGTACTACAGGGGAATCGAAGCTATAAAGTCAATGACCTAATCTGATCAGTTATCATACTTTTCCCGGCTCATTTGCTGAGGAAATCAGTTCTTACCTGTGATAATAGATCGCATTTAGAGAAGGCCCGGTTGCATTTTTCTTTTCATACTTTGGTTACTTTGCCCAAAATACCAGTTAAAAGCTTGCAAGCCTCCGTGATCACCTTTCTGAACCTACACTTTACACGTTGAGTGAGAGAAACCTTAGATGTGACTTATCTTCAGTGCTCTCATTACCATGTTAGTTTGGTAATGTTTCAATAAGGATCTTGATTTGGAAAATTATTTGGATTAAACTTATTTGTTAGCAGTCTGTCATAGAGTATATAATTGATGTGGCAATAACTTCTCTTGAGCTGCTTTCTTGTTGTTTCTTGTTCTGTTGATCTTTGTTCTGAACAACGTTTTGCATTAAAGTGGTAGTATAAAGAACATTTGGAGATAAGAGTTTCTCTTAGCCTCTCCTGGGCATTGATTTTGTTAAACATAAAGTAGCATGTTACCACAAGAAATCTATATCTAATGGTATACATGTTCCAAATTCTTAACAGGAAAATAAAGCCATAGGAATGCAGAAATCCAAAATAATTGAGCATAACGGCCAATTGGAAGCTGCAAGATTGGATCAGGTAGGTTAGAACAGCAGTAGATGACTATAAACTGGAATTTTCCAATTGTCTAAATCTTTATTTAAAGAGATTCAAAGTAGGAAATTTCGAAAGGCACAGAATAGCATCATGGACTTTACTTTAGGGGGCGCTGAGTATAAAAACAACTGGTTCGACATGAAGAATTGCTTCTAGTTCTAGACACTGTACTGTGGAATGATGTGAAGGCACTGAAAAGATTTATGACAATGTCCCAGGAAAGAGGAGATTCAGTTTTTAAACTGGAAATGTTGGGACCATCTTCCTTAGGGAAGAAAAGGTTGAGAGATTTGATCAGGATATTCCCTGTGAAAGATGTGAACTAAAGATGTTCACATTGGTGGAATGATCGAGAACAAGAGGGAACAGATTGAAATTAATTGGCAAAAGAAGTAATGTGACATGAAGAAAAAGTTTATTTTGCTGACTGTGTATGGGGTACAGGCAGGTTCATACAAGGCAATCAAGTGTATTGGATTGTCATCTCAAATAGAAGTGTGTGCAGGACTATGGAGACAAGGAAGTCATTGACAAAAGGTAAGTTGTTCTATAGAAAACTGGCACTGATGCACTGAGACCGCTTCTGTGCTGTAATAATTCTGTTAAGCCAATTCCTAGGGCCAAGCTGATGGTTAGGCTGTGTTGACAGTACTTTGGTGTATGACTAAGAACAATACATGACTTGTAACTATCAAGCAGCTCAACAACTTCCATCTTTATGATCTGTAGTGTATTATGTATATATCCTGGCAGGACAAAAACAGAAATGCAGCACTCTTCTCTAAGCACAACTTTCAAGTCCATTTGACTTCAAATAGGTGGCTTTGCAGGTCCTCGGGATGGACCTCAAGAAGATGGTCCCATGCCTCAGAAGTTTCTACATGGTGAGGTAGCCAGAGCCTAATGTCCAAGGCTCTGCTTCAGGGATGCTTGCAAGTCTGACCTGAAGCCCCTAGGCATCGATTATTGTTCCTGGGAGTCACAAGCTGATGCATAGGAAAATAGTGGCACTTCCTAGGCTGGTGTGCACCACCACAATAACCAGTGGTTATTACAGCTTGACAACTATCACCAATGTGGAAAAACAACCCACAGTGACCCTTGGTAGCTTGATGTATGATACTTCTAGTGGAACCTCACATCAGGATTCACCTCTTCAGCCATCAGCAAAAGTGCACCATATTAAAGCACCTGATCTGAAGTGGATTTATTTGCTGTATCACCATCATCCTTCATATGTGGAACGGTGCTGGAACAATTAATATTTTATTTGTTATCTTTTCTGTTTTCTAGACCATTCCTAAATAACTTGAATGAAGGAACAATATGTATCAAAGACTTTTCAACAATGGAAATATGTTATTATTCAGGGTCATTAAATAGGATTTTTGTTACAAATTTATAAATCTGTTTTATTTAGTTGCACTTTAACATTTTAAAAAAGGAGAGCATCAGAATTAGGTCTTAAAAAAACTTGAAGGAAATATGTGGAATCCAGTTTTGATTAGAACATTGCTAAACATCAATAAAGCAAGTAGCTCACTTTATTTAATAAACTTTAAGCTAAATTTCAGCATGATTCAGTGGTAGCAGTCTTGTTAAAAGTCACGTGTTTAATACTCATACCTGGTTCCATGTTTTCATTGCTATGTTGAAGGAATGGTGTACTATTATAAGATGGCATTTTAGATTAGGCATTCATGGTTCATAGCATTGTGCCGCAACTAAGTAGGTTGCAAATTCATTTTATAGAGCAGTTACTCAGTTATGTGGATCTCGGACTTAGTTTTGGTATATTCTCCCTCCCGCCTCCTTGACCCAACACAATCTGTCCATCTTCTCTCCCACCTATCTTTCCCACCCATCCCACTGACCAATCCCCACCACTCCCTACCTGCATTCACCTATCACCCTTCCCAGCCCCAGTCCCACCACTCCTCTCTCTATTTATTTCTGAGCTCCCTTCCCTCTCCCCATTTCTGAAGGGTCCTGACCGGAAATGTCAAGTTTCCTGCTCCACTGGTGCCTGCTGTGTTCCTCCAACTCCGTGTTGTGCTTCTTCCTCCACCTTCGTCTCTTACTGATAAGCCAATTTTGTATCCAGTTGGTATGCTCTCCCTGAATCCCATGTGATCTAACTTTACTAACCAGTTAAACAATCCAGAACCTTGTCAAAGGCTTAGCTAAAGTCCATGTAGACAACATCTACCACTTTGCCCTTTACACTTGTGTTTAACAAAAAAAAGCTCTCAGATTTAAAATCAGCAACTGACCTGGCATCAACTGCCGTTTGTGGAAGAAAGTTCCAAACATCTACCACATTTTGTGTGTGGAAGTGCATCCTAACATCACACCTGAATTGTCTGGCCCGAATTTTTACACTATACCCTCTGATTCTAGGGTCTCCAACCAGTAGGAGTAGCTAGGAGAACTAGACCTCAGGCTCATCCGAGAAAACGAGAATTTTCTGGACAGGGCCTTCAGCGAGGTCATTACACAGAGGATACCAGAAGAGAGAAGGGGGATGACGAGGAAGGAGGAAGAGATGCTTGAAGTACAAGAGACCCCGGGGGAAGTACCTCTCGTAAACAGGTTGACTCTCTTAGAAACTGTCGAGACAGACGACACTGCCAGTCTGAGAGGCGGGCAGGTTTGCGAGTCGAAAATTGGCGTAGAGGGAGAGCCGAGGAGTCAGACATCATGCAGAGCCGTGGTAATAGGGGAGTCCATAGTGAGAGGGACTGAAAGGGGTTTCTGCGGCAACAGGCGAGATTTGAGGATGGTGTGTTGCCTTCCTGGTGCCAGGATCCAGGACGTCACCGACAGATTGCAGGGAATCCTCAAGGGTGAAGGTGAAGAGCCAGAGGTGGTGGTGCATGTCGGCACAAATGACGTCGGGAAGAAGAGGAGGGACAATCTACAGCGGGACTTCAGAGAACTCGGAAGAAGGCTGAAAAGCAGGACTTCCAGGGTGGTTATCTCCAGTTTGCTTCCAGTTCCTCGGGCTGGAGAGGGCGGGAATAGGGAGATAATGGACTTGAATGTGTGGCTGAGAAACTGGTGCAGGAAGCAAGGATTTACATTCTTGGATCACTGGGGTATGTTTTGGGGTAAGGATAAATTGTACAAGATATGGAAATTGGCAGGTACGATGTTGTGGGGATAACTGAGACGTGGCTTCAAGTGGACAGGGCCTGCGAAATGAATATTCAAGGCTGTATGTGCTATCAAAAGGACAGACTGATGGGCAGAGGGGGTGGGGTGGCCCTGTTGGTGAGGAATGATATTCAGTCCCTTGTGGGGGGGGACCTAGAATCAGGAGACGTAGAGTCTGTATGGATAGAGCTGAGAAATTCTAAGGGTAGAAGGACCCTAATGGGAGTTATCTACAGGCCCCCAAACAGTAGTCTGGACGTAGGATGTAAGTTGAATCAGGAGTTGAAATTGGCGTGTTGCAAAGGTATTACTACAGTTGTTATGGGGGATTTCAACATGCAGGTAGACTGGGAGAATCAGGATGGTACTGGACCCCAAGAAAGGGAGTTTGTGGAATGCCTCCGAGATAGATTCTTAGAACAGCTTGTACTGGAGCCTACCAGGGAAAAGGCAATTTTGGATCTGGTGTTGTGCAATGAACCGGATTTGATCAGGGACCTCGAAGTAAAGGAAACATTAGGATGTAGTGACCATAATATGATAAGTTTTAATCTGCAATTTGAGAGGGAGAAGGAAGAATCAGAAGTGTCAGTATTGCAGTTGAACAAAGGGAACTATGGAGCTATGAGGGAGGAGCTGGCCAAAGTTCAATGGTGCAATACCCTAGAAGGGATGGCAGTGGAACAACAATGGCAGGTATTTCTGGATATAATGCAGAAGGTGCAGGATCAGTTCATTCCAAAGAGGAACAAAGATCCTAAGGGAAGGCAGGGGCGGCCGTGGCTGTCGAGGGAAGTTAAGGATTGTATAAAGATAAAAGAGAAGAAGTATAACATAGCAAAGATGAGCGGGAAGCCGGAGGACTGAAACTTTTAAAGAGCAACAGAAGATAACTAAAAAGACAATACACGGAGAAAAAATGAGGTACAAAGGCAAACTAGCCAAAAATATAAAGGAAGATAGTAAAAGCTTTTTTAGGTATGTGAAAAGAAATAAAATGGTTAAGACTAAAATTGGGCCCTTGAAGACAGAAACGGGTGAATTTATTATGGGGAACAAGGAAATGGCAGAAGAGTTGAATAGGTACTTTGGATCTGTCTTCACTAAGGAAGACACAAACAATCTCCCAGATGTAATAGTGGCTGAAGGACTTAGGGTAATGGATGAACTGAAGGGAATTTATATTAGGCAGGAAATGGTGTTGAACAGACTGTTAGGTCTGAAGGCTAATAAGTCCCCGGGACCTGATGGTCTGCATCCCAGGGTACTTAAGGAGGTGGCTCTAGAAATCGTGGACGCATTGGTAATCATTTTCCAATGTTCTATAGATTCAGGATCAGTTCCTGAGGATTGGAGGGTGGCTAATGTTGTCCCACTTTTCAAGAAAGGAGGGAGGGAGAAAACAGGGAACTATAGACCGGTTAGCCTGACGTCAGTGGTGGGAAAGATGCTGGAGTCAATTATAAAAGATAAAATTACAATTCATTTGGATAGCAGTAACAGGATAGGTCAGAGTCAGCATGGATTTACGAAGGGGAAATCTTGCTTGACTAATCTTCTGGAATTTTTTGAGGATGTAACTATGAAGATGGACAAGGGAGAGACAGTGGATGTAGTGTACCTGGACTTTCAGAAAGCCTATGATAAAGTCCCACATAGGAGATTAGTGAGCAAAATTAGGGCACGTGGTATTGGGGGCAAAATACTGACTTGGATTGAAAATTGGCTGGCTGACAGGAAGCAAAGAGTAGTGATAAACTACTTTCGGAATGGCAGGCGGTGACCATTGGGGTACCGCAAGGTTCGGTGCTGGGACCGCAGCTGTTTACAATATACATTAATGATATAGATGAAGACATTAAAAGTAATTTTAGCAAATTTGCTGATGACACAAAGCTGGGTGGCAGTGTGAAATATGAGGAGGATGTTATGAGAATACAGGGTGACTTGGACTGGCTAGGTGAGTGGACGGATGCATGGCAGATGCAGTTTAATGTGGACAAATGTGAGGTTATCCACTTTGGTGGCAAGAACAGGAAGGCAGATTACTATCTAAATGGAGTCAAGTTAGGTAAAGGGGAAGTACAACGAGATCTAGGTGTTCTTGTACATCAGTCAATGAAAGCAAGCATGCAGGTACAGCAGGCAGTGAAGAAAGCTAATGGCATACTGGCCTTCGTAACAAGAGGAATTGAGTATAGGAGCAAAGAGGTCCTTCTGCAGCTGTACAGGGCCCTGGTGAGACCACACCTGGAGTATTGTGTGCAGTTTTGGTCTCCAAATTTGAGGAAGGACATTCTTGCTATTGAGGGAGTGCAGCGTAGGTTCACGAGGTTAATTCCCGGAATGGCAGGACTATCATATGTTGAAAGATTGGAGCGACTGGGCTTGTATACACTTGAGTTTAGAAGGATGAGAGGGGATCTGATTGAGACGTATAAGATTATTAAGGGATTGGACACTCTGGAGGCAGGGAGCATGTTTCCGCTGATGGGTGAGTCCAGAACCAGAGGACACAGTTTAAAAATAAGGAGTAGGCCATTTAGAACAGAGTTGAGGAAAAACTTCTTCATCCAGAGAGTGGTGGATATATGGAATGCTCTGCCCCAGAAGGCAGTGGAGGCCAAGTCTCTGGATACTTTCAAGAAAGAGATGGATAGAGCTCTTATAGATAATGGAATCAAGGGTTATGGGGATAAGGCAGGAGCAGGATACTGATTGTGGATGATCAGCCATGATCATAATGAATGGTGGTGCTGGCTCGAAGGGC
>JAHRHZ010000134.1:647878-721041 GCA_024137785.1 Ginglymostoma cirratum
CTCTTCTGATGAAGGGTCTAGGCCCGAAACGTCAAGCTTTCCTGCTCCTATGATGCTGCTTGGCCTGCTGTGTTCATCCAGCTCCACACCTTGTTATCTCTAATTTGAATAATCTCTGCTCATACATTAACCCTTCAATTCCAGCTATTTTCTTGTAAATCTACATTGTACTCCCTCCAAGGCCTATATATCCTTCCTAAGGTGTGGTGCCCTGATCTGCTGACAGTTCTGTAGGATGAGGTCCTCCACGATTTTGTATAGCTGCAGTATAATTTCTTTGTTTTATACTCCAATCATCTAGACATAAAGACAAGCCCTGGTAGCCTGCTGTAGGTGGGTAAATTCTATTCTTTCTTTCCTCTAAGACCGGAGAAGTTTCTTTGTTATAAGTTTATTCGTGCATACATTGGAGAGGGCACATGAAGAAAATAGCAGACAACTCATAACTTCTTCATAAGAACAAGAGTTTTATTCTATTCTGACAGATATATTTCTAACTGACTGTTACTACAAGTAATACCTTCCAGATAAAGCATCCTTCAGTTTTCACTTCTGTTTGTGACCATCCTTGGTTGCATAATTCGCATTCCAAGGTGGTACTCAATTATATTCAGGTTAAAACATGATATCCAATCATATCATTACATGTTCACATTGCATATTGTTAACACAAACCTGTTACAGGAAATCTATATCCTGAGATATAAATCTATATTCCTGAGAATTATAGAGTCATAAAGATATACAACATGGAAACAGACCCTTCGGTCCAACTCGTCCATGCCGACCTGATATCCTAGATAAATCCAGTCCCATTTTCCAGCGTTTGTCCTATATCCCTCTAAACCCTTCCTGTTCATATACCCACTAGGCTAAAGGGAATTTGACTGTGGCTTTTAGAATTTTGAAAGGAATTGATAGGGTAGATGAAACCTTTACTGTCCATGAAGAGTTGCAGACAAACCCATATAATCTTACAATCGGAGCTAAATAATTTTGGAGAGAAACTCTTTTCCATAAAGTGTAGAACACCTTCTCTCAACTAATAGTTTGAAATGTGCTTGATTGGATTTTTTTCTTGCTTAGCGTATTACGATCTGCCGAGGCAGATGGTGGAGTTGAGATACATATCAGCCATGATCTCATTGACTGAAGTAGTAAGCTAGAGGAGCTGAATGGCTTATTCGTGTTCCTATGTTCCTTTATCTAGTGTGGCCCTGTTTGTTGCAATGTATTCACATCTTCAGCTGAATTTATTAACATAATTTTTTAAAAACGTTGTTTCAAGAAAGCTATGAATAAGGATAAGTCCGACCTTGTGGGAAGATACTAACTCGGCAGTGCAAATTACTGTTATTAGGCAGGAGCTAGGTAGTGTTAAGTGGGAGAAGCTGTTATCGGGCAAGCCTACATTTGACATGAGGGGAATGTTTAAAGACCTACTTGATGAGAGTTCAGGACCAGCATGCTCCAGTGAGGGGGAATGACCAGGATGGCAAGGTAAAAGATCCTTTGATAAAGAGGGAGGTTGTGAATTTAGTTAAAAGAAAAAAAAAGTAGATGTAAGGTTTAGGAACCTAAAATCAGACAGGGCATATAAAGAGCATAAAGCAGGAAAGAACTCAAGCAGGGAATTAGGAGAGTAAAAAGGGATCTTGGTAAGTAGGGTTAAAGAAAATCCCAAAGCATTCTATACGTACATCAAAAACAAGAGGATATCTAGGAAGAAGGTAGGACCACTCAAGGATAAAGGAGGGAACTTGTGCTTGGAGGCAGAGGATGTGGGCGAATCCTAAATGAGTACTTTGAGTCAGTATTCACCCAGGAGAAAGATATGGAGGGTGGTGACATTTGTGTGGAACATGCTAATATGCTAGGGCATTTTGAGATCAAGAAAGAAGTGGTGTTGAATCTCTTGAAGGGCATTAAGGTGTATAAGTCTACCCCAGGTTATTGAGAGAGGCAAGAGAGGAGATTGCTGGGCCTTGACCGAGATCTTTGTATCCACGCTAACCACTGGAGAGGTGTCGAAGGACTGGCAAGTAGCTAATGTTGTTCCTCTGTTCAAAAAGAAAAATAGGTATAATCCAGGAAACTATAGACTGGTGAGTCTCCCATTGGTGGTTGGGAAACTATTGGAGAAAATTCTTGAAGATAGGATTTACACGTATTTGGAAAAGCATGGTCTAATTAGGGACTGTCAACGTGGCTTTGTGCATGGCAGATAATGTCTTACTAACTTGATTGAATTTTTGGAGGGGTAACAAAGGTGATTGATGAGGGTAATGGATGTTGTCTGTGTGGATTTTAGTAAGAGTTTACACAAGACCCCTCATGATAGGCTCATCCAGGAGATTAAGATGCATGGGATTCACAGTGACTTGGCCACGTATATTCAGAATTGGCTTGCCTATCGAAGACAGAGGGTAGTGGTGGAAGGGTGTTTTTCAGGCTGGAGGTCTATGACTAATTGTGTTCTGCAGGGATCTGTACTGGGACCTCTGCTGTTTGTGATATATGTAAATGACTTGGATGAAAATGTAGATGGATAGGTTAGTAAGTTTGTAGACAATACGAAGATTGGTGGAGTTATGGATAATGTACAAGGTTGTCAAAGGATACAGTGGGATATGGATCAGTTGCTGATATTGGGTGGAGAAATGGCAGATGGGGTTTAATCTGGGTTAAGTGTGAGGTGCTGCACTTTGGGAGATCCAAGTTTAAGGAAAAGTACACAGATAATTGCAGGACACTGAACTGCATTGATGTACAGAAGGATCTTGGGGTTCAAGTCCATAGTTCCCTGAAAGTGGCCACGCAAATGGATAGGGTGGTAAAGATAATGTATGGCATGCTTGCCTTTATCGGTCGGGGAATTGAGTACAAGAGCCAGGATGTCATGTTGCAACTTTACAAGACTTTGGTTAGGCCACACGTGGAGTATTGCATTCAGTTCTGGTTGTGACATTACAAGAAGGATGTGGAGGCTTCAGAGAGGGTGCAGAAGAGGTTTACTAAGATGCTACCTGGATTAGAGGGCCTAAGCTATAAGGAGAGGCTAGAAAAACTCATTATTTTCTCTGGAGCAGTGGAGGCTGAGGGGAGACTTGGTAGAAGTCTATAAAATTGAGGTGGATCGACAGGGCTGACAGTCAGAATCTTTTTCCCAGAGTTGAAATGTCTAAAACTAGAGGGCATGCATTTAAGGTGAGTGTGGGGAAGTCAAAGGCAATGTCAGGGGCAAATTTTTTAAACAAAGTAGTAGGATTCTGGAACGTGCTTCCAGGGGTGATGGAGCCATTTAAGTGACTTAGATAAGCACATGAATATGCAAGGAATGGAAGGATATGGACTAGGGCAGGCGGAAGGATATAGTTTAATTTGGCATCATGTTCAGCACAACATCATGGGCTGAAGGGCCTGTTCCTGTGCTGTACAGCTCCATATCCTATGTTTGGACTGAAAAATAAATCTGTCAGTAATCGAGATGTCATATCTTTTAGAGCCTGTATGCAGTGGACTATGTCATTTGAATGTATATTCAAGATATTACTGAAAAGGGAAAATAGAACCATGAATGTTAGTGTGAAATAATGTAATGTAATGTCATGTTTTTATTTTGACATTCCACATCAGTCCTCAATGGCATTAAATGTTTCTCTTTTAAGATACTAATTTGTTAATTGTTTCAACATTTTTGCAAAGTTACACACATCAGTTGCTGAGTGTGGGACCTTGGGGACACCACTGACATCTTCCATGGTGAAAACACCTGATTTATGTGAAAGAAAAGGAAGAGAATTTCAGTTTCCTCAGGAATCCCCGGTGCTGGAGACCTCTACATCTGGTGAGCAGTGACTGGTCTATAATTGTATCTGTTCTGAAAGGCATGACTGAATGGGTTGAATGGCCTAAATTTAATAGGCACAGAAATTATAGAGGCTAATGAGATTGAACAGAGCTAAATTGTTTTCTTCATAAACAGTACACTATTGGTTCAACTAGAATCTAGAACTAGAACTAGTTTAACCAGTGGGATCTAGAGTGCAGGATTTGCTTCCTTTTCTTTCATTCTCTCACCAGTCTGCCTCGCAGTGACTGAGCTTGATGGGTAAATTATCACCATTTTGAACCATCAGTAGCCAAGTCTTCTCGGTCATTAATGGCACTGTGCTTCAAGGAAATCTTCAGAGTCATTGTAACATTTCTTTTGTCCTCCCCTGGAATATTAACCATTTGAGAGTTGAGGAAAGAGGAGCTGGCAGTGGAGAGTCTTTTCAGCACTCTGTCACAGTGCCCTATCTATCAACATTGATTTTGCAGGAGTTTTACCTGAAGCCAAGTGGAGCTGGTTTCAAGAAGGTCACTAGCGTTTGCTCAACTGTCCTTCCAATGAATATGGAGGATGCAATAGAGGCATTGCTGAGGAATTTGTCGTGTATTTGTATGTCGCTGATACAGAGTGCAGCTCTAACAGCAGTTCCAGAGTGTGGTGCTGACAACTACTCAGGCCTCTGTTCACATGAAGAGCCTTTATTGTCAAACTGACTGCTGTAGTTTGTAGAAGGCTTTTCTGTCCCAGCTGATGCGATGTCGGATCTCCGCAGGCAGCCTTTTGAAAGAGTGGCTCCCAAGGTGTGGGAAGTGCTCAACATACTCCAGTGTCTCTCCTTCACCATATAGATGCAAATTATAAATACATAAGGCAACATGTATTTTACAGTCGTATTTTGAAACAAAAGAAAAGAATGGCCTTTGAAAGATTCTTTCTAATTCAAGTGTGCAATTCAGTCCACTCCAGCAACTACAGGAAGATTTTCTATCAGTTCATGTCGTCATCTTGTTAATTAATCTAACATTTGGTTTAATAATTCCATAATTAAGTATAGTATCTCTCATGGACCTTGAATTTTCGAATTCAAAATGTTCAAACAATAACGTGCAATTAATCAGCAAGATTCCAAATTTTTGTCTGAAACTCTAACTGGATGTGAAAGGAAACATGCCATCATGATTTTCCTTAAAAATATTGATCAAGGTCCAGAAAAATTTAAGACTGGGGTAGCGCCAAAATTAAGTTTTGAAAGCAGAAGTAATGGTTTATGCGTGTTCCTGTGATCAAAGTGTGCAATATTATTTAGATTCTTGATAAGAACCTTTTTTCTCTGAAGGTACATGTATTCCATTCTTTATTTTTATTTTTGCCTTGCTGCTCCCGGTAGTATTTTTATCGCAATTTCTCTTTAAGTTGCCTAGTCCTATCCTGTTTAGTAGGCTTCCATTGCAACATTTCTTCCTAAGACCCCATCTGATCAACTTGCCTTCCTTTCAAATCTATCATTCTCCTCCTTCAAAATTGTACAACCTTTCTACCTATTCTGCCCCAAATTCAACCCTCCTTTCATTTCAAGTCCTTGAATGTATTGTAGCCTCTCAATGTGTGCCACTACCTCCTGTACTTCAGCTTAAATCTTTCTAATTAGATTTTCAGCCTTGAAACAGCCCTTAGAAGTCATTAACTAGATGTCGTAAAAATGTTGTACATTATCCCTGTGCAGCTTTTGACATGATTAACCGTAGCATCTTCTCTAAAACCTATTCTCCGTTTTCCGGATCATTTGGGATTGCCTTTTTGCACGGTTGATCGCGGGTGAGTAAATACAGCAACAGGTTCCGCTCTTGGCCCTGCATTGTCAAGTCTGGAGCCGCTCCAGCACCCTAAGCCAAAAAAAATTCTCAGCCCCTTCCTATTCCATGCTGTCCCTTCAGCACATCATCTGCAAACACAGGAATGTATATGTATGTTAAAAGCATACAGCTTTGCTCTTAGATTCTGGAGTATTATTGGAGAGAGGCTCCAACAGAGGAAATGTCACTGTCACGTAATGGGAAGGCTAGAGAAATTGAAATAGGAACATAGAGTCAGGTTCAAGATGCTGTTGTAGTTATAAAAGAAGATCCCTAAACTAACCTGCAAAACACAGGAAGGTTTGTGCTCGGGAGAATTAATTTAGTGACCTTGTTCCTGTGTGTAGAAAAGTCAGAAATTATGGCAATTTTGTGTAACAAAAAAAAATGTAGGGTAGAGCGTACCAATCATATTATTTTGTATTAAGGAATAATATATTCTTTTAGCATAGAGGGAAAACTAAGGATTTCCTATCTCTTATTTTAGAACTGACATGCAAAACATTCAAATTCCAGCCAGACGGTAGTTTTCTAGATCCAAAGACATTAAGTTGCAGTTCAGGCAAGATTGTTTCATCAGAAGAAAAGTAGCTTCTCGTATGACTATTCCAGAAAGTGGAACACTGAACAGAGTGTTCTGAATAAAACCAGGACGTTCAGTATGCAGTTCACATCTGCTCTGTTTTTCTTGGCTTTGTGTCATATTTCACGGAAAGGTGCTGGAACGTGTAAATATCAGGGCCAGAAATCTGCAGTCTCATCATTCATCAGTGTATCCTTTGATAGCAGTGGTCTCTTTGGTGACTTCTATAAGAATCCCATTGTGTAATTGCTACTGCTTAGTCTTTGCACTGTCATGGACAGCTTGCTTACATTTTAAATAGGAAAACAGAACTAGAAGTATTGAAATAGAATGATAGAGCACAGAAAGAGGCTATTCAATCCCAATGTGCCTGTGCTGACTCTTCAGTAAGCTAGTTAGTACCTGCCCCATGCCTACCCCAAAACACTTTTTTTTCCCTTCAACATTTATCCAATTCCCCTTTGAAAATTACTCTTGAATCTTTTCCCACCCTTTCATGCAGTACATTCCAACATTTATTCTATGAAGATCTTTGCTTTTTCCCAGCTTCTCATCCCTGGTACCAGTTAAAGAAGCCTCAGCCTATGCAGTTTTCATGAAGTGCTGCACCCAAATTTAGCACCCTGCTCCAGCCTGGGTCTAAGCAATACTTTTGCAAACGTATAGCATAACTTCTTTGTTTCTGTATTCTAAGTCTCTAATAAAACTAAGGTACAGTATGCTTTTTCAACAGAAATCTCAACTTGTTCTACCATCTTCAAATGTATATACACATAGCTCCAGGAGTTGTCTTCTCTTGCACCACTATTTAAAATTATGCCATTGCATTTATACTGCCTCTCTTCGTTCTGATTATTAGCATAAAACAAACTTTGTTTTAACCAGCACTCTCAATAAACAGGCAAAAATTATATACCTCAAATACCACAAAGATAACAGTTACTTTAGTTTTTAGTTTATTTACCTCAATGTGAATATAGTTGTTTAATCGAAATATCAACAGTTGATTCAATTTTGAGTTAGTTTCTCCTCAAATACTGTGATCTATCGCAATGTCTGAGTAGTCAGTTGACAATACAAGTGAGAAGGCTCTCTGCCGGTAAGTTTTACTTAAGGCAGAGTTGCATTATAATTTGTGATTTATGCTGTAAATAAAGTATAACAGTGATGTGTATGCCCCCGAGTTACTTAGTTTGTGTTTTTAAATTGATTATTTGGACCTCTTGATTGTCAGGAATATTTGATCAACCGGCACACTCCTGGTCCCATAGGTCCCAGTTAATAAAAAGTTTGCTGTATATAATTTTTACCTTTCACCTGCCTGCCCATTTCACCAGTGTCTTTGTGACATTTGTTACTTTCCTTCTCACTGTTTACTGCATTTGAGGCTTTATGATCTGCAAACTTTTAAATTGTGCTTTATTTACCCAAGTCCAGATCGTAAATATGCATCAAAAAGAGCAAATGAATTTGATACTATTCCATCGAGGACATCTGTGCTCTCAGACATCCAGTGTGAGAAACAAACATTTATCCTCCGTTTCTGCTATATGTCCCTTATCCAGTTTTCTATCCACACTGCCACTGTCCCTTCAGTTCCTTCGGATTTAATTTTGCAAGTCCATGTACACAGCAAATGAACCAGCCTCATCACCTTTCTCATTTAGGTCATCTAAGAAGCTTAATTAAACAAGAGGTTATCAAGGCTAGGAGACTAGGAACACACGAAGCAAGGGTGGAATGCAAGGACAGTCGAAAGAAACTTAGGCAAGGAGTCAGGAAGGCTAAAAGGGGTCATGAAAAGTCATTGGCCTACAGGATTAAGGAAAGTCCCAAGGCTTTTTATACATATATGAAGAGCGAGAGGGTTGGCCCACGCAAGGACAGGGAAGGGAATTTATATGTGGAGCGAAAGGAAATGGGCGAGGTATTAAATGAGTACTTTGTATCAGTATTCACCATAGAGAAGGACTTTGTGGGTGATGAGTCTAGGGAAGGGTGTGTAGATAGTTTGGGTCATGTTGAGATCAAAAGGGAGGAAGTATTGGGGGTCTTGAAACACATTAAGGTAGACAAGCCCTGAGTTCCTGATGGGATAGACCCTAGAATACTGAGAGTGGCAAGAAGGAAATTGCTGGGGCCTTGAGGGAAATCTTTGTACCCTCACTGGCTACAGAGGATTGGAGAATAGCCAGTGTTGCTCCTTTTTTTAAGAAGGGTGGCAAGAATAATCCAGCTATTTGCAGACTGGTGAGCCTTACGTCAGTGATAGGGAAATTATTCGAGAGGATTCTTTTGAGACAGGATTTACTCCCACCTGGAAATAAGTGGGCATTTTAGTGAGAGGCAACATGGTTTTGTCAAGGGGAGTTCGTGTCTCACTAACTTGATTGAGTTTTTTGAGGAAGTGATGAAGATGATCGATGAGGGTAGGGCACTGGATGGACTTCAGTAAGGCCTTTGACAAGGTCCCTCATGGCAGGCTGATACAGAAGGTAATGTCGCATGGGGTCAGAGGTGAGCTTGCAAGATGGATAAAAAAACTGGCTTGATCATAGGAGACAGAGTGTAGTAGTGGAAGGGTGCATTTCTGAATGGAGTGCTGTTCCTCAGGGATCACCGTTGGGACCTTTGATATTTGTAATATATATAAATGATTTGGAAGAAAATGTAACTGGTCTGATTAGTAAGTTTGTCGATGACACAAAGGTTGGTGGAATTGCAGATAGCAATGAGGACCATCAAAGGATACAGCAGGATATAGATCGGTTGGTGACTTGGGCAGAGAGATGACTGGTGGCATTTAATCTGGACAGATGTGAGGTAATGCATTTTGGAAGGTCTAATCCAGATGGAAAATATACAGTAAATAGCAGAACCCTTAAGAATACTGATAGCCAGAGGGATCTGGGTGTACAAGTACACAGGTCACTGAAAGTGGCATCACAGGTGGCGAAGGTAATCAGCAAGGCATACAGCATGCTTGCATTCATAGGCTAGGGTATTGAGTTTAAAAAATGGCAGGTAATATTGCGGCTTCATAGAACCTTAGTTAGGCCACGTTTGGAATATTGTGTTCATTTCTGGTCGCCACGCTATCAGAAGGATGTGATGGCTTTGGAGAGGGTACAGAAAAGATTTACCAGGATCTTGCCTGGTATGGAGGGCATTAGCAATGAGGAGAAGTTGGAGAAACTAGGGTTGTTTTCACTGGAATGACAAATGTTGCAAGGTGACCTAATAAGAGGTCTACAAAGTTATGAAGAGCAAGGACTGAGTGGACATTCAGAAGCTTTTTCCCAGGGTGGAATAGTCAGTCATTAGGTGCCATAGGTTTAAGGTGCGAGGGGCAAGGTTTAAAGGTGATATACGAGGCAAGTTTTTTTACACAGAGGGTGGTGGATGCCTGGAACTCGCTGCTGGGGGAGGTAGTGGAAACAGTTCTGATAGAGACTTTTAAAGGGCTCCTAGACAAATACATGAATTGGACGGGAATAGAGGGATAAACTGCCCGGAAGGGTAGTGGGTTTTAGTTGTGATGGACATCATGTCAGTGCAGAATTGGAGGGCCGAAGGACCTGTTCCTGTGCTGTAATTTTCTTTGTTCTTTGTTTCCAAAAGGTCAACCTAAAATTCATATGGCTGACAAGAAACAAAGCTTTTACAGTGTTTTGTTTAAAAAAACGTTGCGAATTTGGACATACTGTATTCCACTTGCCAGTGTTTTAGCACATCACTACAAAGAGTAAGTTCTATCATATATAAGAATATTGTAAACTGTTGAAATCAGGGGTTGTATGTGTGCCTGTTTTACAGGTGAAAAGATGATGCCTACTGCAGGAATTTTGAAGCTATCCGATAAGATTGTGGATGCTCTTGGAAATGATGGCATTGGACAGCAATTAACATCCATTCAAATACAGCTAATTAGAACCATGATACAAGAAACTTTGGAGGATTACAAGTAAGTAATGTTGAGACTGAAGAAACTTGAGCAAGATAACTTTTCAATGGGCTTGTTATGTTGCCTAGAAGGAACTGGAAATAAATATGAATTTCTTTATCGTGACAAATTTGACAACTAGTGTTTCAGAAGGAAAAGGGATAAAGAAGCTCATTAATTTAATTGTTGTTCACCATGTTCTGTTTCACTCTAGAACTGTTTTAAACTCTCTGCATACTTTTATCAAGTTATGGTACTGAAATTCTGATGTTTCTGTTTATCTAATCCAGAGATGCATGGCATCGAGATATCATCAACCTCCAGCTGGAGATGATCAAGCAATTCCAAATCCAACAGGTATTCAACACTAACTGAACTGCTGTTCTTGATTAGTAGCATAATAGCATTGTGACCAGATTGGTTCACTAACATGAACAAAGTGCACTTGGCGGTGACTGTATTAGTGACTGAATTTCCCTGAGGCAGGTGCTGAGGAATATAGGGTTGTCAGGGGACCAGCATAAATTAAACTTCCAGAAGTACTTGAAACATGCAGGTAATCTCCAGCGTGCCTGTGTTGAACCATGAAGAACACATTCTGAATTTGAAATAGTCTAGATTAGCTCAGTTTACCTTGTTAAAAAATGGTAAATGGTGTACCTATGCAAATATCCTGCCAGTCTGACTTAAACAGCTTGTTGTTGAAACATTAGACATGAGTGCTGTTTGTGTTTTAGTTAGGCATTGCCTGAAAGAATTGAATCTTTTGCAGAAATTCCTAATGTGTACTGGTGCAGGATAAAATATTTAAGACAGTTTCTATGGTATTGCTTTCTTACAACTTAACAACACTATACCATGAAGATCAACCCAATTCTTATATCCCACCCTATACCACCCCCACCCTATACCACCCCCACCCTGTATCCTTCCTATATCCAACTGGGATACACTGCGAAGGATGCCTAGTCCAAAAGACCAGATTTCATAAACCAAAGTGGAATTCTGGCCATGACAGTTTCATTTCTTCTTGTTCTTCCTTTTTTTTTTCCTGCTCGTGTGCTTGATTAAAAGCTGTTACATCTCTAACTTCTTTCAGTTCTGATGAGAGACTTTTGACTTGAAAATTAACTTTGCTTCTTTCTGTGAAGATACTGTCTGTCTGATACTATTTGGCAGCATTTTCTCTTCACTTCAGAAATGTTGAACTCAGTTGATGAATACTAGGCTGTTATATGTTTTTCAGAGGAGCCTTACTAAAATTAAATTTGATGTTGCAAATAAAACGATTTATTGAGTGACTGAGATTGTGCTGTAGGAGTGGACCTTTTACTTTGAATTTCATCAAAGGACCGTTGCTCTTTGTTTTATTTTGCCTGTCTACCCCTGTTGACAACTAGCTTTCTTTCCATCTAAATCCCAAATACAATTTGCAAGTACGTTCTAGTTTGAGAAAAATATGATCCACTTTGCAGCATTTTGCTTTACCTAAAGAAGACTTAAAATGTAGTTACACAGCTAGAAAATGAAAGACGGTATCCACAAAACGGAAAAAGAAACAAAACAGACCATCATCTCTACCAAGCTAACATTCTGAACAGTCGCCTGTCAAATAATTTCCTTGTTTGGGATGAATTATTGTGTGGTTGCCCTCAATGGGTTTGGAAGGGTCAAAAAAGTAGGTTCTAGATCACAAATTCTAACCTGTGACCCTCCCATTGTGTGTAAGCATGCCACATGACTGCTGGACTGGGTGAGAGTTTGATATCCCACCCCGTGGTTAGTGTCACTTGTTAAGGCACTGTCTAGTGTCAGTGACTATATGCTTGTATGTTGGTGAGGAGTTAATGTTTTGAGAGGTGTAAAGAAATAGGGAACTTTGGGCTTGTGATGGAGTAGGATATTTTCTAAGTTCAGGATTGAGTAAAGAAAGCCTTGGTCTAACAGCTGTCTGTCATGTCAGAGTTGGGAGCCCGATATTGTCATGGAATGACAATAACCGAATCATGTGTCTGTTCCCCAGCACTACTTTCTTTCGTCTTACTGAACGTGAAGTTGAGCTGCCTCCAAAGAAACTTTCGGAAATATGAAAGTATCAGGAACTTTCGTAGGCAGGCATGACAAATATTAGAACATAGGAAATGAGAAGCCTACAACTGAAATGGAGAATGTAATGAATGAATAATAAATGATTCAGTTTTCGAGGGAATCCAAGTTGTTTAAACTACACTTTATAACTTTGTCTATTATGTTTTTTCTTGCAAAGGTATTCTTGTGTAGATTTGTCAGTTGACTCAAGAAATATTGCATTGTCCTTTCAGAATGAAATCCATGGTTTACTTGAACGATATTCTATTAATGAAGCATTGGTGGCGGAAAATGAGAGATTGCGAGAAGAGAATAAAAGACTCCGAACTACATTTTAATAGTGCATTTCTGAATCCGCACTGCAGCAAGCTACAATGCTTTTTGCAACAAGGAAAGCCCAGATGGTGGACATTGTTTTATAATTAACTTGTTATTTGATTTATAAAACAGGACAGTTCCTCAGATTAGTCAGCCATTGTTCTAACGTGAATTAATATCATTGCCTAAAATGGTTAGAATTAGTGGAGGTCTATAATTAGCTGAACTTTGAGGAAAATCTGTTGAAGTCTGATATCTAGCTAATCTTGCTTCAATAAGGACTTCTGTACACTGGAAATATATAAAAAAGGACACTATTGAAATTCAGTATGTATCAGAATATAGATTGGAATAGCCATGCATTCTACTGTACTGGAATTTCTCACGTTAACTAGTGGAAATATCGCTCAAAAATTACAGTCCTCCAAAAAGAATCTGTTTGAAGTGAGGTTTTTTAAACTCTAGATCCTACTATTTTATGTTTTTGTCACCTAATGTCAGTGGCCACATGTGTTCAGGTCCTTAATTTAGAATGCTTTTCAGAGGTATCTTTTGAGTTTTCAATGTACTGTATTTCGAAAACAAGGTAACAGCAGTATATGTTATGTCTGTTTCTGGTCTAGGCAGAATTATCAGGACTCTGGAGAAGTGAAACTAAATGTAAAAATACTGCATCATTATTGAAAGAATGGCCTTAAGTGCCTTTTTCAGATCTGGTGGATTTTTGGAATAATTTGCTCAGTAAGCCATTAGTTTTGACCTTACTGTCCTTGCTTGATCTGGTATTCAGCAGTTGTCCAGAATTGAGTAATTGTTTATATTGAACCTTACATTTTTAGCACATCTGTTTCATAAAAGAATTCCTTTTGGATTTCATTTTGAATTAAGAATTAAATTGCAGTATATTTTTGATGCAAAGTATACTATATTAAACATGTTAAGCAATAAATATATGAATAAGCATCGTGTGTATTTTTAAGTAGTCAAGCACTTAAGTATTTGCTACTTCATGAAGGAACATTATCTTGCTGCAATGCAGCCTTTTTAACATGATTAATCATTAAAATGTTTTGACAAAAGAAATTTGGTTTTAGTGGTCATGTGTTGCTTTGAATGTTGCATTGTGTAACTTGCCTTCTGCCTTCTCAATGCTTGTCTGCACTGTATAAGGCTGGACTGTGGTAGAAGGCATGCCTCTTGCTTAGGTAGGTGAAATTTGAGAACTCAATGCCATTCAAGACAAAACAATCAGATTGACACTCCTCCCCAGTGGCATTGTGGGTCAACCCACAGCAGGTGGACTGCAGCAGGTTCAGTAAGGCAGCTCACCACTACCTTCTCAAGGGGCAACTAGGGACAGGCAATAAATGTTGGCCAGTCAGTGATGCCTACATCCCACAAATGAAGTTAAAAACCACTCCATTCATCACTTCAAATTTCATCACAGATATGCAGTCTGTACCATCTATAAAATGTACTGCAGCAGTTCACCAAAGCTTCTTCAACAGCATCTTCCAAACTCTCAAACTCTGCTTCCCAGAAGGAAAGGGCAGAAAATGCATGCAAACTGCAGCACCTGAAAGTTCCCTTCTAAGCTACACTCCATCCTGAGTTGGAGCTACATCGCTGTTCTTTCATGATCATTAGGACAAAGTCACTGAATTCTCTTTACGACAGCCCTTAAAGAGTACGTATATTCTGCGAGGACTGCAATCGTTCAAGAAACAGCTCACTCCTTTTTTCAAAGGTGTTTAGGTGTGGAGAGTAAGTACTGGCCAAGACATCAGAGCCCAGATTTCACAGAATTAAAGGCTCTACCAAATGCAGATTTTGTAATAAATCAGATGGATTAAAAGCACAATTGGAAATGTATATCCTGATAGCCAATTCAGAGACAATGCAAAGTGCTCAAAACTCAAACCTGATTATTTGACATAACAGAAAGACATAAAAACACGAAAAGATGGTTGGGTAGCTCTGTTAAGGTTGACAGTGCAATGGTAAGACATGACATTAGTTAAAGGATTAAGTGTAAAATCCAGTTTAGGTAGAACTAAGAAATAGCAGAGGTATGTCACTTATAGAACATAGAACAATACAGCGCAGAACAGGCCCTTCGGCCCTCGATGTTGCGCCGACCTGTGAACTAATCTGAGCCCACCCCCTACACTATCCCATCATCATCCATATGCTTATCCAACGACTGTTTAAATGCCCCTAATGTGGCTGAGTTAACTACATTGGCAGGCAGGGCATTCCACGCCCTTACCACTCTCTGAGTAAAGAACCTGCCTCTGACATCTGTCTTAAATCTATCACCCCTCAATTTGCAGCTATGCCCCCTCGTACTAGCCGACCTCATCATCCTAGGAAAAAGACTCTCACTGTCCACGCTATCTAACCCTCTGATCATTTTGTATGTCTTTATTAAATCCCCTCTTAGCCGCCTTCTCTCCAATGAGAACAGACCCAAGTCCCTCAGCCTTTCCTCATAAGACCTTCGCTCCAGACCAGGCAACATCCTGATAAATCTCCTCTGCACCTTTTCCAATGCTTCCACATCCTTCCTGTAATGGGGCGACCAGAACTGTACGCAATATTCCAAGTGAGGCCGCACTAGCGTTTTGGACAGTTGCAACATGACATCACGGCTCCGGAACTCAATCCCTCTACCAATGAAACCTAACACACCGTATGCCTTCTTAACAGCACTATCAACCTGGGTGGCAACTTTCAGGGATCTATGGACCTGGACACCAAGATCCCTCTGCACATCCACACTACCAAGAATCTTTCCATTGACCCAGTATTCTGCCTTCCTATTATTCTTCCCAAAGTGCATCACTTCACATTTATCTGCATTGAACTCCATTTGCCACCTTTCAGCCCAATTCTGCAGTTTATCCAAGTATCCCTGCAACCTGCAACATTCTTCCACACTGTCCACCACTCCACCGACTTTAGTGTCATCTGCAAACTTACTAACCCATCCACCTATGTCTGCGTCCAAGTCATTTATAAAAATGACAAACAGCAGTGGTCCCAAAACAGATCCTTGTGGCACACCACTAGTAACCAGACTCCAGGCTGAATATTTTCCATCAACCACCACTCTTTGGCTTCTTTCAGAAAGCCAGTTTCTAATCCAAACTGCTAAATCTCCCTCAATCCCATGCCTCCGCATTTCCTCCAATAGCCTACCATGTGGAACCTTATCAAAGGCTTTACTGAAGTCCATGTACACCACGTCAACTGCCCTACCCTCATCCACATGCTTGGTCACCTTCTCAAAAAGCTCAATGAGGTTTGTGAGACATGACCTGCCCTTGACGAATCCATGTTGATTATCTCCAATCAAATTGTTGCTTGCTAGATGATTATAAATCCTATCTCTTATAATCCTTTCCAAAACTTTTCCTACAACAGATGTAAGGCTCACTGGTCTATAATTACCTGGGTCATCTCTACTGCCCTTCTTGAACAAGGGCACAACATATGCAATCCTCCAGTCATCTGGTACTAAACCTGTAGCCAATGACGACTCAAAGATCAAGGCCAAAGGCTCCGCCATCTCCTCCCTAGCTTCCCAGAGAATCCTCAGAAAAATCCCATCTGGCCCAGGGGATTTATCTACCTTCACACCTTCTAGGATTGATAACACCTCCTCCTTACTAACCTCAATCCTTTCAAGTCTAATAACCCGTATCTCAGTCTTCTCCTCTACAATATTCTCCTTTTCCTGAGTGAAAACAGATGAGAAATATTTGTTTAGCACCTCTCCGATCTCCACAGGGTCCACACACAACTTCCCACTTCTGTCTTTGACTGGCCCTATTCTTACCCTAGTCATCCTTTTATTCCCCACATACCTGTAAAAAGCTTTAGGGTTCTCCTTAATTCTACCTGCTAATGACTGCTCATGTCCCCTCCTTGCTCTTCTTAACTCTCTCTTTAAATCCTTCCTAGCTAATCTGTAACTCTCCAACGCCTCATCTGAACCATCTCGTCTCAATGTCACATAAGCCTCCCTCTTCCGCTTAACAAGAGATACAATTTCTTTTGTAAACCAAGGTTCCCTTACCTTATCACTTCCTCCCTGCCTGACAGGGACATACCTATCAAGGACACGCAATATCTGTTCCTTAAACCAGCTCCACATTTCGATTGTCCCCATCCCCTGCATTTTGCTACCCCATTCTATCCCTCCTAAGTCTTGCCTAATCGCATCATAATTGCCCTTCCCCCATCTATAACTCTTGCCCGGTGGCATGTTCCTATCCCTTTCCATCGCTAAACTAAACGTAACCGAATTATGGTCACTCTCTCCAAAGTGCTCACCTACCACTAAATCAAACACCTGGCCTGGTTCGTTACCAAGTACCAGATCCAGTGTGGCCTCCCCTTTTGTCAGCCCTTCGACGTACTGTGTCAGGAAACCCTCCTGCACACATTGGACAAAAACCGATCCATCCGACGTACTAGAGTTATAGCATTTCCAGTCAATGTTGGGGAAGTTAAAGTCTCCCATAATGACCACCCTGTTCCTTTCGCTCCTGCCCAGAATCGTTTTGTCGATCCTCTCCTCCACATCCCTGGAACTTTGCGGAGGCCTATAAAAAACTCCCAGCAGTGTGGCCTCTCCGCTCCTGTTTCTGACCTCAGCCCATACCACCTCAGTAGACGAGTCCTCGTCAAAAGTTCTTTCAGCCACCGTTATACTGTCCTTGACTAACAAAGCCACACCTCCCCCTCTTTTACCACCTTCCCTGATCTTTATGAAAGATCTAAACCCTGGAACTGCAACATCCATTCCTGACCCTGCTCTATCCACGTCTCCGAAATGGCCACAACATCGAAGTCCCAGGTACCTATCCATGCTGCAAGCTCACCTACCTTGTTCCGGATACTCCTGGCGTTGAAGTAGACACACTTCAAACCGGCTTGCTGTCTGCAAGCACACTCCTGTGACGGTGAAATCCTGTCCATGTCCTCCCTACTCTCATCCTCCTGTGTACTGGAACTACACCACAGGTTCCCATGCCCCTGTTGAGCTAGTTTAAATCCACCCGAATAGCACTAGCAAATTTCCCACCCAGGATATTAGTACCCCTCTGGTTCAAGTGAAGACCGTCCTGTGTGTAGAGGTCCCACCTTCCCCAGAATGAGCCCCAGTTATCCATATACCTGAAACCCTCCCTCCTGCACCATCCCTGCAGCCACATGTTCAGCTGATATCTCTCCCTGTTCTTTGCCTCGCTATCACGTGGCACGGGTAACAAACCAGAGATAACAACTCTGTTTGTTCTAGCTCTCCGCTTCCACCCTAGCTCCCTGAAATCCTGCCTTATATCCCTATCCCTCTTTCTAACTATGTCATTGGTACCTATGTGGACCACGACTTGGGGCTGGTCACCCACTCCCTTCAGGACCCCAAAGACATGATCCGAGACATCATGGACCCTGGCACCTGGGAGGCAACACACCAACCGTGAGTCTCTCTCGTTCCCGCAGAATCTCCTATCTGTCCCCCTAACTATGGAGTTCCCCAATGACTAATGCTCTCCTCCTCTTCCCCCTTCCCTTCTGAGCAACAGGGACAGACTCTGCACCTGGAGCTGCGTTCCAGGACTGAGTGTTCAGAAATAAGTTATGGACTGTGTAAGAAAGGTGGTGCAATACTCATGGATGATTCTAATCTGCATGTAAATTTGACGAATATTGGCAAAAGACTGAAATATGAGTTCATTTAGGACTATATTAAGTGACATTCTGGAGGCAACTAGCATGCAGGCTATTTTAGACTTGGTAATCTACAAAGTGACAATTATTTAATGATTCCATTCTAAAGGAGCCTCTAAGTAACAGTGTTTATAAGATAAAATTTCATTTTCAGTTTGTGTGTGAAAGTGCAGGTCAAAAATAAATTAAGATAGTCATAAGCGACGTAGGTTAAAATCTAGGACAGTCGAGAAGCAGTTGCAGACATTTAAACAAATAATTACTCAATAAAGATATGTCGAGGAATAAAAATTGTAAAGAATGCATTATCTAAGATAGTGACTCGGATAGATTCAGGATAGTATCACATTGAAGCGAAGGCACGCAATGATTATGATTTTGTTTATGAAGGAAGGCTCTCAAAATTTGGGGGAGAGAAAGTTTCTACAAGTATTTAAAAAACGGAACGTGTTTGTCAATCCTTCTAAAGGATGTAATTAGGGAATTACTGAGAATAAAGGAAAAGGACAAGTTATTGAACAGGTATTTTATACATCTGTTTTTGCTGCAGAAGAAACAGAAAAAATCCCAGCAATATTTGGAAAATCAAGAGGTAAAAGACAGGGAGAAACTTTAAACAACTGTGGTCACGAGGGGAATCTGCATCCTTGGGTCATTTGTAGACATAGTAAATGCATTGATTGAGATCCTCCAAAAAATTTGTTAGATCTGAAAAAGTCTGAGTGGTTTGGAAAAAAAAAGGTCTGCAAATGTTAGTGCTGTATTCCATGAAGGAGGAAGACAGGAACTATAGCTCAGTTTAGCCTAAGATTTGTCACAGGGCAAATGATAGATTCCAATATTAAGGAAGTTTAAAAGAATACTTCGAAAATCATGATGTAATCAAGCAGAGTCAACTTGGTTTTGAGAAAGGAAAATGGTGTTTTAATTAATCAATTAGTCATAAAATCCCGACAGTGTGAAACAGGCCATTCGGCACAACGAGTCCACATCGTCCCTCCAAAGAACATCCCACACAGACCCATCACCCAACCCTTTCCCTATAACCCTGCATTTCCCATGTTTAATTTGCCTAACTTACACTACCCTGGAGACTACATACGAGAATGTAAGTTTAAGTCTCTGACATACAAGAGCGTTTCCTGTACTAATGAATGTCTAATTCATCTTGTCCGTCATTGTGTTCTGACTTATGTACAAATCAACTTGCAAATGTACTGTCAGAACAGGCTATTGAGTTGAATGATTTGCCATGATCATAACGAATGGTAGGCCAGGCCAAAGGGTTGAATGGCCTATACCTATTCCTGTTTTCTATGTTTCTGTATTTACCCTGTAGAGACCTAATTTTTTGACTGAGCACTGGAAATGGGAAAAGATACTGCTTTAAAACAAGGAAACTGTCAGATGATGTTTACTAAAACAACTTACTGCAATATCTTATGAGTTGTATATGTGTTATTTGAATATTGAGGGAGAATTCCAAACAAATCAGCACCAGATGTTTTGGCATCAGTGAACTCAACAGTAACCATGTCCTGACAATTCCTGGACAGCCTTGTGTGTGGGCAACGCACCCAGAATCATCTAGTGTGCAAACAGAAAGCATCAACCTCACTTTCTCTCCCTTCTATATGAAGAAGTAGAAGAAAATCCTTAGTAACTAGCTACTCTCTCCCATCTTTGCATTCTGCTCTCTATCGCCTGTTGAAAGGGAAAACCATGTTTGAAGACACTGAAAGGGTGAATTCTCAACCTATGAGTGGAAGTCTAGGAAGCGGTGTATCCACAAGCAAAGAATCAGAAGGAATCAAAATAAAATAACTCATTGATGTCTGTAGTCTGAACTGGTGCTATTGAACTGTGTTCCCCCGTTTTAGGTCCTCTTGTCACATCCACATCATGTCTGTCTTTGTGTTCCTGTTCATCTGTGCGAATGTGGAAAGTTTTAAAGGATGCAATGTTTAATTTATGAGAGATTAGCTGTTTAACTTATCTACTTTTTGCCATTGGTTAACAACAATTTGATTGCAATAAATAGTGTTTTTTCTTTTTGATGGTGAAAACATGGCATGTATATCCTTTTAATCTGAATTAGGCAGATAAATTTGGAGCAGTTTGGTGATTAATCAAATTTTCACATTTGTGATAATTTCACGATTAGTAAGGCTAAATTTCTACATACTACCCAGGGAGCTATGACACTGCACTTTTTCTAACATTTCACCTTTTCTAAGTTTATAAGTTTATAACATGACTCACAAAATGGATCATGAAAATAGGTCACAGCCAATAATTTTCTGCTATTCTGTTCATCTCCCCTGTCTAATGGTGGTGTGGAAGTATTGCCATAATTCAATGTTCTTACAGAGGGAATACTTTATTAAGATATTATAACACGCAGCAAAAACTCCCAAAACAGCAATGAAACGAAGAACAAAGACATAATTTTTCAATGTTAGAGTCACAGCAAAAGAAAGAAGGTCCTCAAGCCCATTGGGTTTTTTAAAAATTCATTTGTGGAACATGGGCATAGCTGGCTGGCCAGCATTTATTGCCCGTCCCTAGTTGCCCTTGAGAAGGTGGTGGTGAGCATGTGCTGTTGGTTGACTCATTGCCAATATGGAGGAAATTCCAGGATATTAACCCAGCGACAGTGAAGGAACAGCTCGGAAGGGAACTTGTAGATAGTGCTGTTCCCATGTATCTGCAGCCCTTGTCCTTCTAGATGGAAGTGGTCATGGGTTTGGAATGTGCTGTCTAAGGATCTTTGGTGAATTTCTGCAATGTATCTTGTAGACGGTACACACTGGGGCTACTGAGCATCAGTAGTGGAGGGTTTTCAAACATCAATCTAGTCCCATTTTCCAATGCTTGCCCAAAGGCTTGTAAGCTATGGCCTTTCGAATGCTCATCTAAATACTTCATAAATGTCTTAAGGGTTCCTGCCTATATTACCCTTTCGAATAGTGAAGTGCATATACCTACTACTTCCTCAAATCCCCTCTAATATTCTGCCTTAAAACTGTGCCCCTTTTCCTCAAATCCCCTCTAATATTCTGCCTTAAAACTGTGCCCCTTCGTTATTGTGGTCTCCACTAAGGGGAAAGGTTTCTCCTGTCTACGCTGACGATGCCCCTTACAACTTTGTACATCTCAGTCAGCCCCCCTCAGCCTTCTCTGCTCTAAGGAAAACATCCCCAGCCTATCTTGTTTCTCATCATTGCTGAATCACTGGCAACATTTTGGTGAATATCTTTTGCAATCTCTTTCATCCTTCCTATAGCATGGCAAGCAGAATTGCACTTAAGCTATGCCCTAATTAACGATATATGCAGCTCCATCATATCCTACTTGCTCTTGTATTCAATGCCTTGACTAATAAAAGAGTGTCCCATATGCCTTCTTAACCACCTTAACTATCTGTCCTGCTACCTTCAAGAATCCATCTACATGCACACAAGATCTTCTATACTTCCTCAGGTCCTACCATTCACCATCAATTCCCTTGCCTTGTTAGTCTCCCGACGATACATCACCTCATACTTAACTGGATTAAATTCCATTTGCCACTGTTTAGCCCATCTGACCAGTCTGCTTATATCGTCCTGTAGTCTAAAGCTTCTCTCCTCCAATTTTTGCAAATTGATCATCAATGTACACAAGAAGCAGCAAGACACCCAGCATTGAATGCTATGACATCACAGGACTCAAGCTTCCTGTCACAAAAACACCCTTTAACAATCACTGTCTGCTTTCTTCCATTGAGACAATTTTGGATCCAATCTGTCAAACTGCCCTGCTCTTACCTTCTTAACCACGTGATACCTTGCCAAAAGCCTTACTGAAGTCCACACAGACTACATCAATTGTATTACACTCATTTACACACCTGGTCAGCCCACTCCCTGAAAATTCAATCAAATTTGTTAGACATAATCTTCCCCTGACAAAGCTACCTCTCCAGGTGGTGATTAATTCTGTCCCTCTGAAATTTTTCCAATTGTTCCCTCACTGCTGACATTAGACTCACTGGCCTGCAGTTTCCTGATTTATCCCTCCCATCCTTCTCACACATTGGCTGTTCTCCAGTCCTCTGGCAGGTCACTGCAGCCAGAGAGCAATTGAAAATTAATGTGAGAGCCCCTGCAATCTCTGCCCTTGTCTATTTCATCTGGGATTGATCCGCTTTCAAGCCTGCAAAGGCTTTCAATCCTGTCTCTCAATGCTTATCATGCAAGTATGACACAGACCCCTCCCTAGTTTCTATACCTATATTGTCCTTCTCTTCAATGAATACCGATGTAAATTTCTCATTTAAAACCTTAGTTATATCTTCCAGCACCACACACTGAATGCCACTTTGGTCCCTACTCTTTCATTGATTATTCTCTTCCCCAAATAAAACATCTTTGAATTTTCCCTAATGTCACCTGCCAGTATTTCTTCCTCAGCACCTAATTTTCCACTTGTGGACCCTACAGCCTTCCAGACTCAATATTGAACTCAATAACTTTAGGGCTTGAGCTCTCCCATGTCCTTACCCCAACACCCACACATCAGGCCTTGTTATCACATAGTCTGCTATTACACACAACCTATCATTAGCCACTAACAGTCCGTATTAGTAGCTATTCACCCTCCTAGCCAGATCGTTACCTACTCCTTTGTCCAACTGTTCTCTCTCTTTGCCCTGTATCACCACCTATCATTTACACCTTAACCCCTCCCCCCACCCTGTCTTCTGCTTATAAATTGACATTTTCCTAGCTTCCTTCAGTTCTGAGGAAGGTTCACTGGACCCAAAACATTAACACTGATTTCTGTCCAGAGATGCTGCCAGACCTGCTGAGCTTTTTCAGCAACTTCTATGTTTGTTTCTGATTTACAGCATCCGCACTTCTTTCGGTTTTTATATGGTATTTCTTCAGTGTTTTTCTCCACTTTCCAACTTGCTTTTTATTTCATCTGATGTACTCAGGAGAGTTCTCCTGCAATACACAGTCTAAGTCTTAAACTTGCTCCCCTTATTTTAACTTTACGCTTTTTGTTCCTTATTCTACTTCAACTTCTTTATATCACTCTGTTATATTGGTCCTGAATTTCGCCTTTTTAGGGTTCTTCTGAGTAAATCCTTTCTTTCAAAAATGATAATACACTTTTCAAAAGTATAGCATTTTACAGACAATCCAGAACAATCATTTCTCACCAGCCAATGATCTTATAGATTTTCTGTGAAGTCCCTCTCATTTTTTTTGTCTGAATGGTACGCCTCAGTGACTGTCAAAAAGTGGTATGGGCTTCAAGCCTTGATCATGGTTTATACTCTCCTGCTCTGAGCAGCTCTCTCACTGGTCCTTGCCTATTCTGCAACTCAAGCAAGTGTTGGTCAAGGACCCCTGTCCTCCTACGCTATTTTCCAGTTAATGCCATGGGATTGTTTATGTCCACCAGAGCAAGCAGAGAGGGCCTTAATTTAACACCTCATTCAAAAGGCAGCATTTATGATAGTGTGCATGCCCTCAGCGTTGTATAGAAATGCTCAAATATCCAAGAATCATTGAATCCCTACAGTGTGGAAGAACACCATTTGGCCCATTGAGTCAGACTGACCCTCCAAAGAGCATCCCTTCCATATCCACTACCCTATCCTTGTAACTCTGCATTTCCCATGGCTAACCCAACTAGACTGCACATCCCTGGACACTATGAATGATTTAGCATGGCCAATCCACCTAACCTGCGCATCTTTGGACTGTGGGAGGAAACTGGAGCACCTAGAGAAAACCCACACAGACACAGGGAGAATGTGCAAACTCCTCCATTTTTTTTGCAGCAGCAGCGGCAGCAGTGAGAGTGAGGACCAGGGGCCTGCCGGGAGTTAAGTTCTTCATTTCGGCAGCAGAGCTGAGTGGGAGCGGTTGAATTGCGCTCTCGGAAGGTGAGTGAACTGATATATTTGGGCAGTGGCTAAACCCGAGACCTACATATGTTGTGTCTCCCACCCGCCCTCCTCTTCTGACCCATAAAAAAAGACTCTGCTGTGTTGATAAAGTAAGTGTTTTTCTTTTTTTTTAAACGTGTGCTGGTAAGTAGAGTGATTTGGTACAAATTTTTTTCATTTTATTTATCTAGTATTTGATCTTATAGTAGGACTCACTTAAGCTTAAAAGTAAAAATGGCAGGAGATCCCAGACCCGTGTTATGCTGCTCTTGCTCAAAGTGGGAGCTCAGGGATGTGGCTGATGTCCCTGACTCCTACACTTGCAAGAACTATGTCCAGCTGCAGCTCTTGTTAGACCGCATGACGGCTCTGGAGCTGTGGATGGACTCACTTTGGAGCATACGCAATGCTGATGAAGTCGTGGATAGTACATTCAGCAAATTGGTCACACCGCAGATTAGGATTGCTACTAATGCCACGTGCTAGTCAGAGTAGAAATGAAAGAATAGGCAGGGTAAATGAGTGGCTTGAGAGATGGTGCAGGAGGGAGGGGTTCAGATTTTTGGGACATTGGGACCAGTTCTGGGGGAGGTGGGACTATTACAAATCGGATGGTCTACACCTGGGCAGGACTAGAACCAATGTCCTAGGGGGTGCTTTTGCTAATGTTGTTGGGGAGAGTGTAAACTAATGTGGCAGGGGGATGGGAACCAAATGAGGAGGTTAGTGGACAGTAAGGAGGTAGTAACTAAAGCCTGTAAGGAACTAGATAATGAAGTCAGTGTGACTAAGGGGAAGAGTAGGCAGACAGCAGATGATGAATGCAAAGGGACAGGTGGTCTGAGGTGCATTAATGCGAGAAGTGTAGTAGGTAAGGCAGATTAATTTAGGACTTGGATTAGTACCTGGGAGTATGATGTTATTGCTATTACTGAGACTTAGAACATAAGAACTAGGAGCAGGAGTAGGCCATCTGGCCCCTCGATCCTGCCCCGCCATTTAATAAGATCATGGCTGATCTTTTTGAGACTCAGCTCCACTTACCCGCCCACTCACCATAACCCTTAATTCCTTTACTGTTCAAAATTTTATCTAGCCTTGCCTTAAAAACATTCAGCGAAGTAGCTTCAACCGCTTCACTGGGCAGGGAATTCCTCAGATTCACAACCCTTTGGGTGAAGAAGTTCCTCCTGACCTCAGTCCTACGTCTGCTTCCCTTTATTTTGAGGCAATGCCCTCTAGTCCTAGTTTCACCTGCTAGCAGAAACAACCTCCCTGCCTCCACTTTATCTATTACCTTCATAATCTTATGTGTTTCTATAAGATCTCCCCTCATTCTTCTGAATTCCCATGAGTATAATCCCAGTCTACTCAGTCTCTCCTCATAATCCAACCCTCTCAACCCTGGAATCAACCGAATGAATCTCCTCTACACCCCCTCCAGTGCTAGTATTTCTCTTCTCAAGTAAGGAGATCAAAACTGCACACAGTACTCCAGGTGTGACCTCACCAGGACCCGAGCCAGCTGCAGCATAGCCTCCCTGTTTTTAAACACTATCCCTCTAGCAATGGCAGACAAAATTCCATTTGCCTTTTTAATTACCTGCTGCACCTGCAATCCCACCTTCAGCGATTCATGCACAAGGACACCCAAGTCCCTCTGTATAGCAGCGTGCTGTAATTTTTTACCATTTAAAACATAGTCCATTTTGCTGTTATTCCTACCAAAATGGATGACCTCACACTTATAAACATTGTACCCCATCTGCCAGGCCTTTGCCCACTCACTTAGACTATCTATATCCCTCTGCAGACCTTCAGTGTCTTCTGCACACTTTGCTCTACCACTCACCTTCGTGTCATCTGCAAATTTTGACACACCACACTTAGTCACCAATTCCAAATCATCTATGTAAACTGTAAACAACTGCGGTCCCAACACTGATCCCTGAGGCATACCACTAGCCACTGACCGCCAACCAGAAAAACACCCATTTACCCCTACTCTTTGCTTTCTACTGGTCAACCAATCCTCTATCCTTGCCAATACATTACCTGTAATACCATGCAACTTTATCTTATGTAGCAGCCTTTGGTGTGGCATCTTGTCAAACGCCTTCTGGAAATCCAGATACACCACATCCACAGGTTCCCCATTGTCCACCATGCGAGTAATGTGCTCAAAGAATTCCACCAAATTAGTTAAACATGACCTACCCTTCATGAACCCATGCTGGGTGTTCCCAATGGGACAATTTATATCCAGATGTCTTGCTATTTCTTCCTTAATGATAGATTCAGGCATTTTCCCCACTACCGAAGTTAAGCTAACTGGCCTATAGTTACCTGCTTTTTGTCTACTTCATTTTTTAAACAGTGGCGCCACATTGGCTGTTTTCCAATCTGCGGGAACCACCCCAGAGTCCAGTGAATTTTGGTGAATAATTACTAGTGCATTTGCTATTTCCCCCATCACCTCTTTTAGTACCTTGGGATGCATTTCATCAGGGCCAGGGGACTTGTCTACCTTTAGCCCCATTAGCTTGCCCAGCACTGCCTCCTTAGTGATAATGATAGTTTCTAGGTCCTCACCTGCTATAATCTTCTTGCCACTAGTTTTCAGCATATTATTTGTGTCTTCCACTGTGAAGACCGACACGAAATAACTGTTTAATGTCTCGGCTATTTCCTCATTCCCAGCTATTAAATTGGCCTTCTCATCCTCTAAGGGACCAATGTTTCCCTTCGCCTCTCTTTTACGATTTACATATTTATTGAAACTTTTGCTGCCTGTTTTTACATTCTGAACTAGTTTACTCTCATAATCTATCTTACTTTTCTTTATAACTTTTTTTGTGGCTTTCTGTTGGCCTTTAAAGATTTCCCAGTCTACTAGTTTCCCACTACACTTTGCTTTTTTGTATGTGTTTTTGTTTCAATCTGATTCTTTCTTTTATTTCCTTACACATCCGTGGCTGGCTCTCTCTTTTCCTCTTTTTGCTCCCATTCTAGCTTAGCTAACTCCTCCCTCATTCCTACATAGTCTCCTTTGTTTAAGCACAGGACATAGGTACTGGATTTAAGCTTGTCACGCTCCAATTGTATTTTAAATTCGACCATACTGTGATCGCTCCTTCCGAGAGGATCTCTAACTGTGAGATCATTAATTATTCCTGTCTCATTACACAGGACTAGATCTAGGATAGCTTGCTCCCTCGTAGGTTCCATTACATATTGTTCAAGGAAACTATGGCGGATGCATTCTATAAATCCCTCCTCAAGGCTGCGATGACCGACCTTGTTTGACCAATTGATATGTAGATTAAAATCCCCCATGATAATTGCTGTACCATTTTTACATGCATTAGCTATTTCTATGTTTATTGCCCGCCCCACCACAATGTCATTATTTGGTGGCCTGTAGACCACACCTATCAGTGACTTCTTCTCCCTGCTATTCCGAATTCCCACCCAAATGGATTCAACATTTTGTTCAGTAGAACCTATATCATCTCTCACTACTGCCCTGATATCATCCTTAAAAATCAGAGCAACACCACCTCCCTTACCTTCCTGTCTGTCCTTCCGAATAGTTTGACACCCATGGATATTTAACTCCCAGTCATGACCATCCTGTAACCGTGTCTCTGTAATGGCCACTAAATCATACCCATTTGCCATGATTTGCACCGTCAACTCATCTATCTTGTTTCGAATGCTCCGAGCATTCAGATAAAGTGCCCTTATGCCAGTTTTTGCACCTTCTTTTTGGGTCCTATTACCTCCATTACTAAGAGCTTTTGAGTTCTTCCCTTTAACTTTTTTCCTAATTTTCAATGGAGTTGAAGCTTCCTTGTCACCTGCTAACCTGCTGCTTTGCCTTACATTAATTGTTTTTCACCCTCTACGCTCACTTCTCCCTTCCCCCCTACTTACTAGTTAAAGTCCTATTGACCACCCTATTTACCCTTTTCGCCAGAACACTGGACCCGGCCCTGTTCAGTTGGAGTCCATCCTAACGATATAGATCACTCCTGTCTCAGAACTGATACCAGTGCCTCATGAGATGGAAACCCTCTTTCCCACACCACTCTTTTAGCCACGTGTTTACTTTCCTGATCCTCACTTCCCTATGCCAATTTGCATGTGGCTCGGGCAGCAATCCTGAGATTATGACCCTTGAAGACCTGTTTTTTAATTTTGTTCCTAGCTTTTCATAATCCTGAAACAGGTCTTTTTGCCTAGTCCTGCCTATATTGTTGGTACCTACGTGGACCACAACAACTGGATCCTCCCCCTCCCTCTCTAGTATCCTCTCAAGCCGGTCAGAGATGTCTCGCACCCTGGCACCGGGCAGGCAACACACCATGCGGGATTCTCTATCCTGCTCGCAAAGGATACTGTGTATCCCCCTGATGATGGAATCCTCTATAACTAGAATCTGTCTCTTTGCTCTCCCCTCTTGAATGGCCTCCTGGACCATGGTGCTATGGTCAGTTGACTCATCTTTCCTGCAGCCCCGTTCCTCATCCACGCAGGGAGCAAGTGCCTCATACCTGTGGGACAATGTCAAGGGCTGCGGCTCCTGTGTTCCTGTCTGCAGGGTCCCTCTACCTGCCTCACTCGCAGTCATGCACTGCTGTCCCTGCCCGTCGATCGAATTAACATTAGTTAATCTACCAGGTGTGAATGCCTCCTGGAACACAGCATCCAGGTATTTCTCCCCCTCCCGGATGTGCCGCAGTGTTTCGAGTTCGGATTCCAGCTCATCAGTTTTGAGCCGGAGCTCCTCAAGCAGCCAACACTTGCTGCAAATGTGGTCACTGCTGTTCTCGATGGGATCAGCTAGCTCCCACATCATACAGCTACAACACATCACCTGGCCTACCATCTCTACTTAAAATTAATTAGTTTTTTTTAGTTTCGCAGTGTTCTCTGCACCAGTAAGTTTACTCTGTTATATACTCAAACAGACTCCAGCTTTGCCTTCTGACCCGCTCCCAGAGGATTTGGCTTCTAGGTGACCACCCCAAAAGATAACAAAGAGATGAGGAAAAAAAAATGCAAATAGCCCACTTGCTCACCACACTTAGTCGTTATTATCAGGTTAGAGGAGGTGGAATGGTGGGAGACACTACGCGTGTAATGTCTCAGGTATTAGTTAACTCCCAGATTTATTTGCTGGAAGCTTACCTTCCCAGGCTACCCTCACGCTTTCTCCTGGACTCCCGCCGCTGAAACAACTAAAAGCTGAGACTTAATTGAGGGAAGGACAAGATTGGCAACTAAATATCCCAGGATATATGCTTCAGGCAGGATAGAGAGGGAGGTAAAAGGGGTGGAGGAGTTGCATTACTGGTCAAAGAGGATATCACAGCTGTGCTGAAGGAGGGCACTGTGGAGAACTCGAGCAGTGAGGCAATATGGGCAGAGCTCAGAAATAGGAAGGGTGCGGTAACAATGTTGGGGCTGTACTACAGGCCTCCCAACAGTGAGCGTGAGATAGAGGCACAAATATGTAGACAGATTATGGAAAGATGTAGGAGCAACAGGGTGGTGGTGATCGGAGATTTTAATTTTCCCAACATTGACTGGGATTCGCTTAGTGTTAGGGGTTTAGATGGAGCAAAATTTGTAAGGAGCATCCAGGAGGGTTTTATAGAGCAGTTTGTAAATAGTCCAACTCGGGAAGGGGCCACACTGGACCTGCTGTTGGGGAATGAGCCTGGCCAGGTGGTTGAAGTTTCAATAGGTGATTACTTTGGGAATAGTGATCACAATTCCATAAGTTTTAGAATACTGATGGACAAAGACGAGAGCAGTCCTAAAGGAAGAGTGCTGAATTAGGGGAAGGCCAACTATAGCAAAATTCGACAGGAGCTGGGGAATGTGGATTGGGAGCAGCTGTTTGAGGGTAAATCCACATTTGATATGTGGGAGGCTTTTAAAGAGAGGTTGATTAGAGTGCAGGACAGACATGTCTCTGTGAAAATGAGGGATAGAAAGGGCAAGATTAGGGAACCATGGATGACAGGCGAAATTGTGAGACTGGCAAAGAGGAAAAAGGAATCATACATAAGGTCTAGGTGACTGAAAACAAACAAAACTTTGGAAGAATATCGGGAAAGTAGGACCAATCTGAAAAGAGGAATTAAGATGGCTAAAAGGGGTCATGAAGTATCTTTAGCAAACAGGGTTAAGGAAAATCCCAAAGTCCTTTATTCATACATGAGGAGAAAGAGGGTAACTAGAGAAAGGGTTGGCCCACTCAAGGACAAAGGAGGAAAGTTATGCGAGGAGTCAGAGAAAATGAGTAAGATTCTTAATGATTTTCTGAAGAAGGATCTAGGCCCGAAACGTTAGCCTTCCTGCACCTCTGGTGCTGCTTGGCCTGTTGTGTTCATCCAGCTCTACACCTTGTCATCTGAGATTCTTAATGAGTATTTTGCATCGGTACTCACTGAGGAGAGGGACATGACGGATGCTGAGGTTAGGGATAGATGTTTGATTACTCTAGGTCAAGGCAGCATAAGGAAGAGGGAAGTGTTGGGTATACTAAAAGGCATTAGGGTGGTCAAGTTCCCAAGTCCGGAAGGGATCTATCCCAGGTTACTGAGGGAAGCAAGAGAGGTAATAGCTGGGGCCTTAACAGATATCTTTGCAGCATCCTTGAGCACGGGTGAGGTCCCGGACGACTGGAGAATTGCTAATGTTGTCCCCTTGTTTAAGAAGGGTAGCAAGGATAATCCAGGTAATTATAGACTGATGAGCCTGACATCAGTGGTGGGGAAGCTGCTGGAGAAGATACTGAGGGATAAGATCTATTTACATTTGGAAGAAAATGGGCTTATAAGTGATAGGCAGCATGGTTTTGTGCAGGGAATGTCGTGTCTTACCAACTTGATAGCATTCTGTGAGGAAGTGACAAAGTTGATAGATGAGGGAAGGGCTGTAGATATCATATACATGGACTTCAGTAAGGCATTTGATAAGGTTCCCCATGGTAGGCTGATGGAGAAAGTGAAGTTGCACAGGGTCCAGGATGTACTAGCTAGATGGATAGAGAACTGGCTGGGCAACAGGAGACAGAGAGTTGTAGTGGAAGGGAGTTTCTCAAAATGGAGAACTGTGACCAGTGGTGTTCACAGGGATCCGTGTTGGGATCACTGTTGATTGTGATATACATAAATGATCTGGAGGAAGGTATAGATGGTCTGATTAGCAAGTTTGCAGATGACACTAAGATTGGTGGAGTAGCAGATAGTGAAGGGGGCTGTCAGAGAATGCGCAGAATATAGATAGATTGTAGAGTTGGGTGGAGAAATGGCAGATGGAGTTCAATCCAGGCAAATGCAAGGTGATGCATTTTGGAAGATCCAATTCAAGAGTGAACTATACAGTAAATGGAAAAACCCTGGGGAAAACTGATGCACAGAGAGATCTGGGTGTTCAGGTCCATTGTACCTTGAAGGTGGCAATGCAGGTAGATAGAGTGGTCAAGAAGGCATACGGCATGCTTTGATTCATTGAGTATGGAGTACAAGAGTTGGCAGGTCATGTTACAGTTGTATAGGACTTCGGTTTGACTACATTTGGAATACTGCATACAGTTCTGGTCACTACATTACCAAAAGGATATGAATGCTTTGGAGACGGTGCAGAGGAGGTTCACCAGGATGTTGCCTGGTATGGAGGGTGCTAGCTATGAAGAGAGGTTGAGTAGATTAGGATTATTTACATTAGAAAGACGGAGGTTGAGGGGGGACCTGATTGAGGTCTACAAAATCATGAGAAGTATAGACAGGGTGGATAGCAGGAAGCTTTTTCCCAGAGTGGGGGACTCAATTACTAGGAGTCCCGATTTCAAGGTGAGAGGGGAAACGTTTAAGGGAAATATGCGTGAAAGGTTCTTTACGCAGAGGGTGGTGGGTGCTGGAATGTGTTGCCAGCGGAGGTGGTAGAGGCGGGCATGATAGCATCATTTAAGATGTATCTGGACAGATACATGAATGGGCAGGGAGCAGAGGGATACAGATCCATGGAAAATAGGTTTAGATAGAGGATCTGGATCGGCGCAGGCTTGGAGGGCCAAAGGGCCTGTTCCTGTGCTGTAATTTTCTTTGTTCTTTGTTCCACACAGTCGCCCAAGGGTGGAATTGAGCCTAAGTCCCTGGCACTGTGAGGGAATCGCTGAGCCACCATGCAGCCCGTCAGGAGTGCGGCTGAAGCTTATAAACCTCTGCATCCTGGAAGAATGATATCCACTGAACCAAAGCTTCCACTGCCCAAGATTTACTGCAGACCAAAGGATACCAAGTATGAATGAACAGAGAAATCATAGGAGGTGACAAAGTCTGGACTAAGAGATAGGTTTTGATTGAGATTTTGGGACTGGCAAAGAATTTGAATGTGGGGGAGACTGCATATTTTTCATTCTTATAACTTTAGACTGATATAGAATTTGAGCTTTAGAAAATGAAAATAGCGAGTGAGTTCCACAATTCGAAAATCAAAACTTACAGATTTTGGCTGTGCCAGACAATGTTGCTTTTGAAGCAATGCGTCATCAGTGGTAAAGATCAAAATAAATTAAGATCATTTAACCCATCCTTGAAATCCGTACTTTTGATCTTCGGAATTTTAATTACCTTGTCATTTTTGTAACAGCTTTTGGAACAATGCAACCCATTTATCAGTGAACACTTCCCAGTTAAGTTATCACAAGTGCACGTAACATGTAACAAAGTTTCTGACACCGAAGGTTCAGAAACAGTGAAACAGCAGAGTAGAGAGATTAGATTAGAGAGTAGCGCCAGCATGTAGGTCTGTAGCAAATGGTTGCAGAAGATGGAAATAGCTATGGAATGTCTTGAGAGTAAAGCAGTTGGTGCCAGTAAGAATTGTGGCCATGGATTGTGGTGAACAATGTTGGGTCCCAGTTCCAAATCCATAGTGTGGATTGGGAACTGGGGCTGTAGGTTGAAGGTAGAAGAAATCTTTGTTATAAGACTCAAAAGCAGAAATTGCTGGAGAACTTCAGCAGGGAAGCATTCATGGAGAGAAAACAGACAGCTAACATTTTGAAGCCAGTCAGCCTTTGTCAGAATTTCAGAACTCCAGCCTCCAAAATAAGGCAAATTATCAGGGACAGGAGGGGAGGAAGGGGCAAAAAGATTCACGAAGATGAGCTACACCATCTCCCTTAGGAAAGACCAGGAGTTCCCTTACATCAAGGGAAGAACAAATGACTGTTGTATCAAGACGTCCAAAGACTACCAGAGGCCATAATAAAACGAATCGGACCATTGGGATGAGGGAAGTGTGCTGCCTCTACTCCCTCAGAATGGCTCCAGGATTTGTAAACCATTCTCATCTGTCATGGGTCAAATATTTCCTTTCTTTGCCAAATTAACTAATGCACCATATCTAAACTCAATAAACTGTCAGAAAACTATTGCCATTTGTAGGCTGCTTATATTAGGTAACTATCATCACAGCCCTCTCCTATTTCAACAATTACATCCCATTACACACCACTACACTCCATTAAAATATACTCTACTAAGCACGTCTCCAACCCAGGCACTGTTTAAAATAGGCTCAGCAGGGTCTACAGCAAAACAAGCTGTTATCTTCAGTCATGTCGTTTACAGATAGCCTTACTTAAAATGAATTTGAAATGTCCACAGCGAACTTTCAATGACTTCTAAACATGTTAAGCTTTTCTGCAGAACTTGAAATTAATCTATTTTCCATGATCCTTCAATACTTTTACAATATTAAATACAAAGTGTCTTTGAATCAACTGTTTGCTGCTCAAGACAGAACTATATTTGCTTTCACCTTCTCCCTTCATGCTGCTGTTTTCAACGTAGGGACTAAATTTCTGATTAAGTCCTTGAATTTTTACGTTAGAAATATTATCAAATCTATGCTGAAAATCCAACTGCCCTGATTAGACTGAGTTATTCAGTTTTTTTTGAAAGAATTTAAGCAGGTTTGGAAACAATGAGCTGCTACTAGGTCAAGTGATTGGCTTTCCTTCTGGAATGCTCAGAATTAGATCGGTCTTGCATGATGCAAGGACATTTGTAGTGACTTGATTTGCATATTGTAATATATTTGCATTCTACTGAAACACGTAGATTTAGAAAGAGGCTATTAAATCTGGAGTTTTATTTCAGAGGGTGCCCTGTTGAACTCGTAAAGGCTTTTTAAATGTTGAATTGCCTTTCTTTTTTATCTCTCAATTCAATCCTTAGTTTCTTCTGGTTTGTCTAATTTGACTAATTTTCCTATCTCTCTCTCCCCGTCATTCATTTTGTTTCCATCAGTGGGGAGGTGAGCTATTGGTCCTGTCAATTATCAAGGACCAGATATCCTGTTGATTTTGCCGTTACCAATTTGAACATCCAGCAATTTATGGTGCAAGGAATAATTGGAGCTAAAGGCCAAAGAATAATTCAAATCATGGAACATGTTGTGAGATGCCCTGTGGAAGCAAATTCTGGATCATCCAAAAAAGACAATGAACTCAGAAAAAAATTCCAAATTGCTGCAACATATAAGTGTCCCAACCTATGTGTAGACAATTTGCCGAGTCCAAGATAGTGAAGGTGTTGGTTTCTGAGCAAACATTTGTGATTATTTACCATTATGAATTATTTATTCTAACTATTACATCTGAAACCATGCTACCCACTTCCAGCTGGCTGCAATTTTCTGAATGTTAAAGATCTGCCAAGTTACATTTCGTCCAGTGAAAGGAATCATCATTTTAACATCATATCGAGCTTCAATTTTCTAGGCAAAGGGAAGTATATTTCTTTTCAAGGTGAATGTTTCTTATTGAAATGCAAGCGATTCAAGACCACAGACTATTGAATTGGGCTTTGGAATAAATCTTGCAACATTTCCTTACAAGCTAAAAACAAGCAAAGTTAGAGCTTAGTTTCTTTATTCTTTAATCATTTCATGTGCTAAGGGCAATTACTCTCAACGCTATCCATAAAGAAGTTACCTGGAGTAGCTAGTACGTTTTTGCAAAGTGTGGCGAAAATGCATTGACATGGTAAGTTTCTAAGGAAGCTGGATATCCATGACACTTACTGTCACTGCCTGTGGTATTATTGCCAGTCAATGATTAAAGGAGAATGCACACCATTAGCTAAAGTCTTATTTACACATACTAGTAAACTTTTTATTGTCTGGCATCTATGGGAACAGGAGTGTGTCGATTATTCAAATATTCTGGATAATCAAGAGGTCCATCTAATCAATGTAAAAACACAAACTGAATAATATAAATGTAATGCATGGATATGTACTTCACTGTTATACTTTATTTACAGCATAATCATTAAATGAATCTTACTAGCAGACAGCTTTCTCACTTGCACCCTCAACTGACCACTTGGACATAGTGGTATTTGAAGAGAAATTGACTGGAAATCAAATCAACTGTTGATATTTCATGTGGCTATTCGATTGAGCAAGTATATTTATATTGAGTGAAATAAAT
This sequence comes from Ginglymostoma cirratum, assembly GCA_024137785.1. Classification (NCBI taxonomy): domain Eukaryota; kingdom Metazoa; phylum Chordata; class Chondrichthyes; order Orectolobiformes; family Ginglymostomatidae; genus Ginglymostoma; species Ginglymostoma cirratum. Next base: position 683,703 of record JAHRHZ010000134.1, read on the forward strand.
TTTAAAACTATTCAACAGAATAATACGGTAAACTTTGCAGGATTTCAGGTTTATAATTTTTGCAAGTTTATCAAGTGTGGTGATTCACAAGTTGCCAGTTAAAACAAAGTTTTCTGTATTTGAAAGGAGTTCAAACTCTCCATACATGAGATTAACTAATCCATCATGTTCCCTTTTCTGAATAAGTACCACTTGGAGCTGCTTGCAGTTTGATTTAGTCGATGTACCTGTTTATTTGTTGAGGGGTGCTTTCCGAATGAACAGTGACATTGCGATTCCATTTGAAACCTTAACAGAAGTGAAGGAAGCAGTGGGCTGTGAGATGCACCATGACCTGGGTTGTTAGAACAGTATGAAGAGCCTCAGAAAATGGCAAGGTGTTGGAGAAGAAAAGACACACTGAGCCTAATGTATCAGAGATACCGTTTATAATAGGAGAGAAGAGGTCTCTGCTCTACTTATTTAAGACTTTGTTTTGAGGACCTTTCTGAAGAAGTCATGATAGCCTCAAACTTTTACCTCCATTTCTCTGTCCGAAATGCTTCCAGATCTGCTGTGTATTTACAATACCTTCTGTTTTTATTGCAGAAAGTCAGAATTGTACAGAACAGGGCAAGAAGAATTCCTTGCACTGAGGGTGAGTTGAAGTTTCCCAACAAGTAGGTCAGCAGAGGGTGCTATTGTCATGTGTTAATGAGGCCTGTATCGCTCAGACAGTATGTTGGAGCGATTCAGAGACAGTGGGAACTGCCGATGCTGGACAATCCGAGATAACAAGGTGTAGAGCTGGATGAACACAGCAGGCCAAGCAGCATCATAGGAGCAGGAAAGCTTGACGTTTCGGGCCTAAACCCTTCTTCAGAAATGGGGGAGGGGAAGAGGGTTCTGAAATAAATAGGGAAAGAGGGGGAGGCGGATAGAGGATGGATAGAGGAGAGGATAGGTGGAGAGGAGGCAGACAAGTCGAAGAGGCGGGGATGGAGCCAGTAAAGGTGGGGAGGTAGGGGTCAGTCCAGGGAGGATGGACAGGTCAAGGAGGTGGGATGAGGCTGGTAGGTAGAAGATGGGGGTGGGGCTTGAGGTGGGAGGAAGGATAGGTTAGTGAAGCGGGGATGACCTGGGCTGGTTTTGGGATACGGTAGGGGGAGGGGAGATTTTGAAGCTTGTGAAATCCACATTGATACCATTGGGCTGCAGGGTTCCCAAGCGAAATATGAGTTGCTGTTCCTGCAGCCTTCGGATAGTATCGTTGTGGCACTGCAGGAGGCCCAGGATGGACATGTCGTCTGAGGAATGGGAGGGGGAGTTGAAATGGTTTGCGACTGGGAGGTGCAGTTGTTTAGTGTGAACCAAGTGTAGGTGTTCCACAAAGCGGTCCCCAAGCCTCCGTTTGGTTTCCCTGATGTACAGGAGGCCACAACGGGAACAGCGGATGCAGTGTACCACATTAGCAGATGTGCAGGTGAACATCTGTTTGATGTGGAAGGTCTTCTTGGGGCCTGGGATGGGGGTGAGGGGGGAGGTGTAGGGGCAGGTGTAGCACTTCCTGCAGTTGCAGGGAAAAGTGCCGGGTGCGCTGGGGCTGGAGGGGAGTGTGGAGCGGACAAGGAAGTCACGGAGAGAGTGGTCCCTCCTGAAAGCAGATAAGGGTGGGGAGGGGAAAATGTCTTTGGTGGTGGGGTCTGCCTGCAGATGGCTGAAGTGTTGGAGGATGATGCATTGGATCTGGAGGTTGGTGGTGTGGTACGTGAGGATGAGGGGGATTCTGTTTTGGTTGTTATTGCAGGGAGGGAATGTGAGGGATGAGTTGCAGGAAATGCAGGAGACATGGTCGAGGGTGTTTTCAACCACTGTGGAGGGGAAATTGCAGTCCTTGAAAAACGAGGACATCTGAGATGTCTGGGAGTGGAATGCCTCATCTCGGGAGCAGATGCTCCGTTTGCAAGGCCAACACCACAGACATCAAAGACGCACCTGTCGATGCCGCTGCCGCCAACATCCAGGACTTACTGGCCTACACTGCTCCTCCTACCGGCCATGCTGACTCCGCTCACCGCTGACGCCAACTCCGGTCCACCCACCACCAACGCCGACTCCATTCTGGCCACCGCCGACGCCAACTCCGTTCTGCCCACCACCGAAGCTGCTCCGCCCACCGCTGATGCCAACTCTGCTCCGCCCATCGCCTCCACAGCCAGCAGCTCCAGAGAAGACATTAGCACCCAGCCCTGCCGAGTCTTCACCATCCCCCCAGACCTCCCCCTTACTGAGGACGAATGGTCAGTCCTCAATAAAGGGCCCACCTTTGTCACCCTCCACCCACACATCAACGAATACAACTCACGGTTGGACGTTGAACAGTTTTTCCGCCGCCTCCGCCTCCGCGCTTACTTCTTTAACCACGAGCCTAACCCTCCCTCTACTGACCCCTTCTCCCACCTCCAACACCCCCCCTCCTCCTGGACACCACCCCAAGGCCTCCTACCCTCCCTTGACCTCTTCATCTCCAACTGCCGTCGAGACATCAATCGCCTCAACCTCTCTACCCCTCTCAAACACTCCAACCTCTCCCCCGCAGAACGTGCAGCCCTCCGCTCCCTCTGCTCCAATCCCAACCTCACCATAAAACCAGCAGACAAGGGAGGCGCAGTTGTAGTATGGCGCACTGACCTCTACACCGCCAACGCCAGGCTCCTCCTACCGCCCCCTAGATCATGACCCCACCCCCGAGCACCAAACCATCATCTCCCAAAACATCCACAACCTCATCACCTCAGTTGACCTCCCACCCACAGCCTCCAACCTCATCGTTCCCCAACCCCGCACCACCCGCTTCTATCTCCTCCCCAAAATCCACAAACCTGACCACCCTGGTCTACCCATTGTCTCCTCCTGCTCCTGCCCCACCGAAATTATCTCCACCTATCTCGACTCCATTTTCTCCCCCTTGGCCCAGGAACTCCCTACCTACGTCCGTGACACCACCCACGCCCTCCACCTCCTCCAGAACTTCCAATTCCCCGGTCCCCAACACCTCATCTTTACCATGGACGTCCAGTCCCTATACACCTGCATTTCCCATGCAGATGGCCTAAAGGCCCTCCACTTCTTCCTGTCCTGCAGGCCCGACCAGTACCCGTCCACTGACACCCTCATCCGCTTAGCTGAACTCGTCCTCACCCTCAACAACTTCTCTTTCAATTATCCCCACTTCCTACAGACAAAGGGGGTGGCCATGGGTACCCGCATGGGCCCAAGCTATGCCTGCCTTTTTGTAGGATACGTGGAACAATCCCTCTTCCGAAGCTACACTGGCCCTATACCCGACCTCTTCCTACGTTACATTGATGACTATATCGGCACCACTTCGTGCTCCCACAAGGAGCTTGAACAGTTCATCCACTTCACTATCACCATCCACCCCAACCTTAAGTTCACCTGGACCATCTCTAATACCTCTTTCTCCTTCCTGGACCTCTCTGTTTCCATCTCTGGCAACCACCTGGAAACCGATATCCATTTCAAGCCTACCGACTCCCACAGCTACCTAGAATACACCTCCCCTCACTCATCTTCCTGCAAAATCCCATCCCCTATTCCCAATTCTTTTGCCTCTGCCGCATCTGCTCCCGTGATGAGGCATTCCACTCCCAGACATCCCAGATGTCCTTGTTTGTCAAGGACCGCAACTTCCCCTCCACAGTGGTCGAAAACGCTCTCGACTGTGTCTGTCACATTTCCCGCAACTCATCCCTCACACCCCCTCCCCGCAATAACAGCCAAAACAGAATCCCCCTCGTCCTCACATACCACACCACCAACCTCCAGATCCAACGCATCATCCTCCAGCACTTCCGCCATCTGCAGGCGGACCCCGCTACCAAAGACATTTTTCCCTCCCCACTCTTATCTGCTTTCAGGAGGGACCACTCTCTCCATGACTCCCTTGTCTGCTCCACACTCCCCTCCAGCCCCACCACACCCCGCACTTTTCCCTGCAACCGCAGGAAGTGCTACACCTGCCCCTACACCTCACCCCCATCCCAGGCCCCAAGAAGACTTTCCACATCAAGCAGGTGTTCACCTGCTAATGTGGTATACTGTATCCGCTGTTCCCGATGTGGCCTCCTCTACATCAGGGAAACCAAGCGGATGCTTGGGGATCGCTTTGTGGAACACCTACGCTCGGTTCACGACAAACGACTGCACCTCCCAGCCGTGAGCCATTTCAACTCCCTTTCCCACTCCTTGGACGACATGTCCATCTTGGGCCTCCTGCCGTGCCACAGTGATGCTATCCGAAGGTTGCAGGAACAGCACCTCATATTCCGCTTGGGAACCCTGCAACCCAATAGTATCGATGTGGACTTCACAAGCTTCAAAATCTCCTCTCCCCCGATCGCATCCCAAAACCAGCCCAGCTCATCCCCGCCTCCCTAACTTGTCCGTCCTTTCTCCCACCTTTCCACTCCTCCCACCTCAAGCCCCACCCTAACTGACTATCCCCTCCCTACCTCCCCACCTACACTCACCTTTACTGGCTCCATCCCCATCTCTTTGACCTGTCTGTCTCCTCTCCATCTATCTTCACCTTTATCCATCTTCTATCCGCCTCCCCCTCTCTCCCTATTTATTTCAAAATCCTATTTCTGAAGAACGATTCAGACCCGAAATGTCAGCTTTCCTGCTCCTCTGATGCTGCTTGGCCTGCTGTGTTCATCCAGCTCTACACCTTGTTGTCTATGTTGGAGTGATTTTGTTTTCCACAAGAAAATATGCTGATTTTTCTTTTAAACCCTCATATTCTGCATTCGCAGTTTCCATGAATTTATTGAAACACTTTATTGGGGTGGCATGGTGGCTCAGTGGTTAGCACTGCTGCCCCACAGTGCCAGTGACCCAGGTTCAATTCCAGCCTCAGGTGACTGTCTGTGTGGAGTTTCATGTTCTCTCCAGGTACTCCGGTTTCCTCCCACAATCAAAGAGGTGTGCAGGTTAGGTGGATTGGCCATGCTAAATTACCTGTAGTGTTCAGGGCTGCCTAGATTAGGTGGGTTACAAGGGGATGGGGATGGTTGGGATACTCCAAGACTCAGTTTGTGCTGAAGGGCCTGTTTCCACACTGTAGGAATTCTAATTCTAACTGATTTACACACAAGACTTAAAAGCTTGCATTCTGATTATTGTTTTTATCCTCCCCTTCCCCGTACATAAGGAACTGAAATGTTTCTGCCCGGATTGAAGATTCACCTGTTCTTTAGTAGTGCCAAGGGACCTTAGGTCTAACCGTGTAGATGGATGGGCTCTGAAAGGCAGCGCTGTATTCCCTCAGTGTTTTCCCTCACTGTATTCCCTTCTGCACTGGAGTGTCAACCTAGATGAAGTGTTTAGGTTTCTGAGTGGGATTTGTATCTTCTGCTGAAGAGATAACAGTGTCACCACTGAGACACTAAATGACAAACACATTCAGCTTTTTTAATGATGTGTCCCAATCAAGAGTCAACTGAAAACAACAGGCTGCCTATCATAGTTTTGACCTTATAGTTCAATGTCAGAGAATTAGAATAAACTAATAATTGCAATGATTATTGCAATAAGGCTATACATAACATAATTAGCATTCAAATCATCTTATATTTCACCCTCCATTTTTTTCTCCCCTTCCACTAGACCTACTCAAGTTGATTGTGCACAGCTCCTCAGATACTCGATTGCACTTGGGTCTTCAGCTAAATGTCTGTCATCATTCATCAGTTGTGCAGCTAAATATGTTTGGCCTGACTGTCCAGGAACTGGGAAGCTAAAAACCAACATGATAATTTCAGTTGTTGAGGGATTTGACTCCTTTTCAATCAATTGTAGCTCGGCTGCAACTTGCTGCTGCAAACCTCCCTGATGTCAGCCATCTTTGTTTTTCTGTCCCTGTCTTGCTCCCTCCTTCCTTCCCTAACAGTAATACTGTTACATCTGATTCTAGCTTGTTCCTCTCAAACTGCACTGTGAATTTTATCACGTTTTGGCCCCTAGGGGATTCTTTCACCTTAAGCACCCAAATCAAGTCTGCCTCATTTCATATCATCAAATTCAGAATTACCTGTTCCCTCCTTGGTTCTACCACAAGTTGCTCCAAAAATAAATCTCATAGGCATTCCTTAAATTTGTTTCATTTACCAACTTGACATTCCCAATTCTACCTGCCTATTAAAGTCCCTCATGATTATTGTAATAGTGCCTTTCTTACATGCCTTTTCTATCTCCTGATTTATTTTCAGGCTCACATCCTGACTACTGATGGACGCCTGTACACAACACCCATCAGGGTCTTTTTATTTTTGCAGTTCTTCAACTCTACCTGCACAGATTTTACGCCTTCCAACTCTATATTGCTTCTTGCTATTGATGTAATTTCATTTCTTACTAAAAAGGCAACCCTGCCCCCGCTACCCATCTGCCTGTCCTTTCGATAAGGTCAAGTATCCCTGGATATTTAGTTCCCAGCCCTGGCCCCCTTGCAGCCACCATCTCTGTGATGCCCATAAGATTGTACCTGCCAATTTCAATCTGCAGGATAAGCTTATTTACTTTGTTTCATAAACTGTGTGCATTTAAGTACAACACTGCCAGTTCTACATTGACTGCCTGCCTTCTCATAGTTGTGCCTCTTATCTGCTGCATCTGAAATTAAATTCCTGAGCCTTTCCGTACTCTCTGCCCTATTACTCGCTCTGAAAACTTTAATAACCTCTCCTGAGCACACCCACCCAACCCCATTTTAACTAGTTTACAGCCTTTGTGACCACATATTTAGCCTTTCTACTAAGATCCTAGTCCCAAATCAGTTCAGGTGGAGCCCATTCTGATGGTACAGTTTCCTCCTGTTCCAACACTGATGTCAGTACCCCATGAAATGGAACCCCTCTTACCTACACCACTACTTTGGCCACATGTTTACTTCCCTAATCTTCTCCCCTGTTTGCCAATTGGCTTGTGACTCAGGTGATAATCCAGAAATTAAACCGTTGAGGTTCTGTTTATAATTTTGTTCCTAATTCCTGATATTCCCTAAACAGGACCTCTTGCCACCTCTTGCCTCGAAGCAACGTACAAGGTGAGTCAGTCTTAGCTGCTCTGCACATTGTTTGGTGATTTACACGTCCTGTCAGTACAGCCCACATATAATCAGCAGTAATAGCAGCCCGGAGATCCTGCAGTTACACCCTCGGAGTTATAGTTACTGTATAATCATAGAATCCCTACAGTGTGGAAACAGGCCATTCTGCCCAACAAGCCTACACCGACCCTCTGAAGAACAGCCCACCCTGACACATTCCCCTACCCCTGCAATTCCCCATGTCTAACCCAAATATCCCTGGACACTATGGCCAATCTAGCATGGCCAATCCACCTAGCCTGCACGTCCTTGGACTGTGGGAGGAAACTGGATGCACCCTGAGCCAACCCACGCAGACTCAGGAAGAATGTGCAAACTCCACACAGACAGTCACCCAAGGGTGAAATTGAACCCGGGTCCCTGGCGCTGTGAGGCAGCAGTAAACCACTAAGCCATCTTGCAGCGCACAATATCTAATTACTGGCATATGTGGCAACTGCTGAATGACCTCCTTAATGCTAGAAGTGCCATGAAGTCACTTTGCATTTGTCATTGCAACATATCCTGCTGGTATCAATTTTGAGATTATAGAAACACAGAAACTAGGAATGTACAGTAAATGGGATTTATTGGAATAACATTCCCTGTATATTTGTGTGCAAACCTGATTAATACCACTGGCTGTGTATTAGACAGAGCTGTGTGCACCAAACTGCCTCACTGCCTCACAAAACACTGTGCACTGCAAACTTCCTCCTGGCATTAAAGCAAATTGTCAGCCCAGGCCGAAGACTGCACTTTAAATTGTTCACCAGGATAGAGTTCAGTGGAAACTGAAACAGGCACAAGTTGGAATTAATTAATTGGGAGACGTATTATTAATTTAAATTCCAGCATTATAATAGTAACTTTCTCTTTCAGCTTTTGATAAGTTACGTGTACCACCTACAAGATGCACTGCAGAAATTCGTCAAAGATCTTCAGACAGCACCTTCCAAACCCGCTTCAGTCTAAAAGGACAAGGGCAGCAGATACATGGGAATACCACCCCCTGCAGTTCCCCTCCAAGCCACTCACCATCCTGACTTGGAAATATATTGCCACTCCTTCACTGTCACTGGGTCAAAATCTTGGAACTCCCTCCCTAAGGGACATTGTGGGTCTACCTACAACACATGGACTGCAGCTCACCACCACCTTCTCAAGGGACAGCGAGGGGCAGGCAATAAACGCTGGCCCAGGCAGCAACATCCACGTCTCATTAATGAGTAAAAGAACGGGATCGTCATAATGCTGGTCAAGCATTATATCCTGCTCCCTTCATATTAAAAATTATTTTTAGATTTGGCAGGAAGATTCACAGCAACTAGACCTCCCCACCTCAAAACACACCAACGTCCCTGTGCTAGTGGCCACGAGTTCTGGACTGAGATTCGAACCCTGGCTTTGGACTCAAATGCAGAAGAGATACCAATTTCATCTCTCAGACTCATATGTTACACCTAGTGGTATTATCACTGACCTGTTAATCCAAAGACCCAAGCAATGTTCTGGGGACCTGGGTTCAAACTCTGCCAGGGTAGATGGTGAAATTTGAAGTTAATAAACTTCTGGAATTAAGAGTTTCAAGATAATGAAGGAAACCATTGTTGATTGTCAAAAATAAAAAAATCTGGTTCCCAAGTGTCCTTTAGGAAAGGAAACTGCCATTCTCACCTGGTCTGGCCTCCAAGTGACTCCAGACTGACTGCAATCAATCTGGGGACTAAACATGGACCGAGCCAATGATGCCCTCATCCTATGAATGAATGGAAAAAAAAATTGCAGTATTGTACAAAAAGCATTTGGTTGTAAAATACTTTGAGATTTCCAAATGCACCTGTGTCTATTTTCTTCATTACACTGTAAAACAAAACACGGCATATGCTTGACATCAGAACTAGAATCAGAAAATGCTGGAGACTGGCAGGCAGCACGTTTGGAGAGAGGAACAGAGTTAATTGTTCAAGTCACCCTCACAGAGGTGTGTTGCCCACAGTCGAACCAACAGTTAACTAGAATTGATAGCTCGTTTAATAACCTGATGTAACGTTGTTTATTATTATAGGGCTCAAACAAATGTTTATTTGCACATAGATTGTTTAATGAAGCACAATACCTGGCATCTACTGAAAGTGTATTGAGAGGAACACGCAATAAGAATATTCACAACGATGCTTGTCATTTTGAAAACCTCTGTTGGATGAGAAAGATCTATTTTTAGCTTACCAAATTGCAGCTGTTTTCACCGTCTCCAGCTTCAATCTTCATCCACTTACTGAAAGATAGCATTGCTTCTTTCGGAATGCTCGTTCAATTCGGATCATCAATTTTAGAGAAAATCATGTTCCATTTCAGCTCTCCACTCTTAATCTCTTGGGTGTCAAAAACTGACACTTCTGCCAAATCGCTGATGGAGATATTCTTAAACATGATCCATTTCCCATGCAGTTACTAAACTAGGAGCACAAAGTAAACGTGATAAATGTACTGGAAGGTAGAATAGTTTGAATATCTGCATCAAATCAGTTTGATAGATATTAAGAGACCTGGACTTGAGAATCTAGGTTAAAGTTTCAAAGTTTGTAACTGATAGGTAACATGTAAATTTAACTAAGAGACGCAGGAGGATGTGGACTGCTGACGTCAGCAGAAACACAACAGATGAAAGTTAATACCGAGAAGTGTGAAGTGACAAATTTTTGTGGGAGAAATGGGGAACGCAGTGAATGAAACTTTACAATTTTAAAGAGAATATTGTAATAGAGGGGTCTACAGTGGTGAGGGGCAGTGGATAGCACTTATACACAAATCTTTGAAGGGAGCAGGATATATTGATACTGATATATTGTTACTGAACAAAGAGACCTTGGGGTGCAGGTTCATAATCCCTTGAAAGCGGAGTCACAGGTAAGCAGGATAATGAAGCTGTGGTTGCCTTTATTGGTCAGTGCATTGAGTATAGGAGACGGGAGGTGATGTTGCGCTGTACAGGGCATTGGCTAGGCCACTTTTGGAATACTGTGTGTAATTCTGGTCTCCCTGCTATAGGAAGGATGTTGTAAAACTTGAAAAGGTGCAGAAAAGATTTACAAGGATGTTGCCAGGGTTGGAGGGTTTGAGTTATAGGGAGAGGCTGAATAGGCTAGAGCTATTTTCCCTGGAGCATTGGAGGCTGAGGGGGTGACCTTACAGAGGTTTATAAAATCATGAGCGGCATGGATAGGTTAGATAGACAAGGTCTTTTCCCTGGGGTGGGGAGTCAAAAACTAGAGGGCATAGGTTTAAGATGAGAGGGGAAAGATTTAAATGGTCCTGAGGGGTAACTTTTTCACATAGAGGGTGATGCATGTATGGAATGAGCTGCCAGAAGAAGTGATGGAGGCTGGTACAATTACAACATCTAAAAGGCATCTGGATGGGTATATGAATAGGAAGGGTTTAGAAGGAAATGAGCCAAATGCTGGCAAATGGGACTAGGTTTATCTAGGATACCTGGTCGGCATAGATGAGATGAACCGAAAGGTCTGTTCCTGTGCTGTCCATCTATGATTCTATGACTCGTGCTATTTTACATAAAGCATGTTACTCCCTTTCTTAAAAATTTGCTCATGGGATGTGAATATTGCTGATGTGGCTGTATTTATTGCCCATCCCTAGTTGCTCTTGGGAAGGCAGTGCCTTATTGAATCACTGCAGTCCATGAGAAGTAGATAAATCCACAATGCCATTAGGAAAGGAATTCCAGAATTTTGGACCCATTGACAGAAAAGGAATGACAATATATTTCCACTATATTTAGCAATAGCCTAGTGGTATTATTACTGAACTGTTGATCCAGAGACACAAATAATGTTCTGGGGTTCGAATCTCGTCATGGTAGTTGGTGGAATTTGAATTCAATTAAAAAAAACTGAATTAAATGTCTACTGCTGACCATAAATCCATTTCTAATTGTTGGGAAAAACCCATCTGGTTCATTAATCAGGGAAGGAAACTGCAATCCTTACCTGGTCTGGCCTACATGTGACTCCAGGTCCACAGCAATGTGGTTGACATTTAACTGCCCTCTGGACAATTAGGGGTGTGTAATAAATGTTGCCTTGCCAGTGATGCCCTCATCCCATGAACTAATAAAGAAAAAAAGAAGTCAGAATGACAAGTAGCTTAGAGGGGATCTTGCAGTTGGTTCCCAGTGTATCTGCTGCCCTTGTCCTTCCAGATGGAACCAATTTGGAAGATGCTATCTCAGGAGCATTGGTGAGTTACTGCAGACAAATTGAACACATGAGCAAGAGAGTTATACTGAACTTATGTGAAGAGGTATCTGCTGAAATATTGTGGTTGTTTATGATCAGCACACTTTAGGAAAGAATGCTGAAGCCTAGAGTAAGTGCATAAGAGCAGTTCTAGAACCCTATCAAGGACAAGCAATGTTAGGTCTGGTGAAGACATCAGACTTATTTCCCCAAAGGACATTACTGAACTGGATAGATTTTCACAACAATCCAGCTGCAGGGTCCTCATTTCTCACAACAGCTTTCTATTCCAGATTTACTTGGCTCATTGATCATGTTTACAGATCATTAACGTATCCCACTGGATTACCAATCCAGCATTATTATATCATATCACACGTCTCAGCAGGAATACTGTATAATCTCTGGGCTTCATACTTTAAAAAGACAATAAAATGATGGCACCGAGGGGAATGTACTAATACGGAGAGAGAACTTAACAGGCAGAAAGCAGAGTGTAAGAATAAATGTATCCTTCTCAGGATGGCCGGTTGTGAATAATGAGGTCAGTGCGAGGTCCACAACCATTCACAATCTGTATCTGTGATTTGGGTGTGGGGACCAAGTGTAATATTCCAGGTTTAGTGATGACACCAAACTGGGTGGGAATGTAAATTGTGAAGAGAGTGCAAGGATGCAGCAAAAAGACTTGGACAGTCCAGGTGAATGGACTCAAGCATGGCGTATTGTGAATAAATGTGAAATTCTCTATTTTGGTCAATAGAACAGAAAAAACAGAATATTTCTTAAATGGTGAGAGTTTGGGAATGCAGGTGTCCAAAGGAACCTGAATGTTCTCATTCATGAGTCACTAAAGTTTACCATGCAGCTGAAGCAATCAAATAGAAAGACATACATTAACATTGAAGGAGATTTGAGTCCAGGAGAAAAAAAATTTTCCTTTTAGAGATATATAGAACCTTAATGAGACCTCACCTGGAGTATTGTATATAGTTTTGATCTCCTTATCCAAGAAAATATATAGTTATCGTGGGTGAGGGTGATTGGGGTTATGGCGTGGGGTTTGCAGTGAGTGGGGCTTGTTGGTTGACATGGATTTCACCAGATTAATCATCGGGGTGACAGGACCATTTTATGAGGACAGGTTGAGGAAACTGTGTCTGCATTATGTAGAGTTTTGAAAAACGAGAAATCTCATTAAAACTTTATAAAATTCTTGAAGGCCATGACAGGAGTGGATGTTCCCTCGAGTTGGTGACTCTAACACCAGGTAACATAATGTCAGGACAAGGGATAGGACTGAGATAAGGAGGAACTTATTCCCTCGAAGACAGAAATTGATAGTTTTTTTTTCAGATGAATGTCATTATAGGATATGGAGATAATGCAGGAAAGTGGCATTGAAGAGATGTTCAGCCAAACAAGGTAGGCTTGATGGGCTGAATGGCCTGCTCCTGTTCTTACATTATTTTGTATGGAAAAAGCAGGAATTCCGTGAAGAAATAACTGCAGTATAATAAGGTGTTTAAAAAAGATGCTAGGAGAAAATTGAAGTTGCCTTTACATTGTGGATTTAAAGATCTCAAGAGATTCCTGAAGTGTTCTGAATTGCAGTCACTTTTTTAAATTCACTCAAAGAATATGTGCATCTTTGTCTAGGCCAGCATTTATTGCCCATCCGTAATTGCTCAGAGGTCAGTTAAGAGTCAACCACATTGCTGTGGGTTTGGAGTCACATGTAGGCCAGACCAGGTAAGGACAGCAGTTTCCTGCCCACTAGTGAATCCAGGTGGGTTTTCCTGACAATGTCATCATTAGGCCTTAATTCCAGATTCTGTAAATTGAATTCAAATTCCCCCATCTGTGGGATTTGAACCCAGATCCCCAGAATATTAGAGATAAAACGTTGTGGAGCTGGATGAACACAGCAGGCCAAGCAGCATCAGAGGAACTGCTTCTGATGCTGCTTGGCCTGCTGTGTTCATCCAGTTCCACAACGTTTTATCTCAGATTCTCCAGCATCAGTAGTTCCTACTATCTCACCCCAGAATATTAGCTGAGTTTCAGCATGAACAGTCTAATCGTAATACCACTAGGTCATTGTCTCCCCTGCTGTGATGGGACGAGGGGCAGCTGCCTGCATATAGAAGTGGACTGAAACAGTGAGCAAATGCTTTGCCTTGGCCCAGATTTTCTGATGGACAAACAGTCATTACACAGGTGGATGTGGGAGGTGAGCAAAGGGACCCTGTGGAATCCCCATTGTAGCACTATCTGAAGGAATGGCCCAGGAAACTGAATTTTTGCTGAGAAATTCCTCTATGCCTGGAACCCCCTCAAAATGTATCCATAAAAATTGGGGAATCCAGAGGATTCCAAAGAAATTAATTGATATAGTTATTCAGGAAGAGTTGAACTATTAAATGCCCAATCTAACTCCTCAGTAACTAATAAACAAACCACATACCTACTCCACGTAGCTCCAAGCATATGTAGAATCAACACCTCCTTCCCCCATAACTGGACATGATCCACCAATTACCCTGCTCCACATCGGACCTCACCGCCAAATCAAACGGAGCACCCATGACGCAACGCTAGACCCACACCCCGCCCACCCCTGCTGGACTGGACCAGGACCCCCCGCTGGACCCAATACTCATCCTCCCCATCGCCCCAGTAGTCCAGTTTCGTCTACCCATCCAGATCGACCATAAACACGACATCTCTTACCTGGACGCCTTGCAACCTTGCACCCTGGCCCCTGACTCATTTCAGATTTAGAATTAGCTTTATTGTCACGTATACTCAAATGAACACATTGAAAAGTGCACAGGTTGCTGCTTACGGTGCCAACTTAGGTTCAAAGGTCCCTAGGTACAGCTTCTTCAGTTACCGTTCTTAGAAAAAATAGAAGTAAAAAGTCCAGCGTTGCTGATTTTAGGAATAAATTACAAGATGGAGAAAAAATAAAGTTAAGAACAATGGTCTTCCAACCCAATCCATACTGGCATTTAGCATCCGGTCTGCACTAGGCCTTGACATTTGGCATCCTGCCCAGCTGGCATCCTGTTACCTGACCACCTGCTTGCCTGGAAGCCCACCCATCTGGTACAAACACCCCCCGGCACCTACTCCCTACTCATGTGGAATCATATCTTCCCAGCACCCTAACGTCACACTTAGCCGATGTACCTACCCTTTGACAGCAGTTGTCAAAGTGTCTGGAAGGACCTTTAACTTTCAAAATATGGCAGCTGATAGCTGTGGAGGTGGTGGGGTGACATGGGGAAAGGGGAAGGTGGGTGGGGGCATTGGTGAGGGCTGCCTTCCTCTGATAAATCTACACTAAAAAATATCCATCAGAATCAAAGGATCCCTCCACATTACTGAGGCAGCCCTTAGTGAAACGTCCTCTCAGAAATGTGCACCTGGTCGTTTTGCAAAAAGCAAGGGCTGGAGATGGAATCTGCATGAGATAGTGATTCCTTGGATAAATCCAACTCTTTGTGTTTGACAGGCAAATGGAGCTGTAGGAAGGGAAAGATAAAAGGGGAGGTGAGGGGTGCATTCAGCAGATTAATGAGCTACAGTTTCTATGAGAATTTTAACATTTTGTTTAGTCAAAGATGCTACTTGAAGACAGTCATGTCACAGTATTTCTGGACTGTCCTTGTCTTTTGGATGCGACTTTAAATGGAGGCTTCAAGTTGTCATAAAAAACCCACGAGACTCTGTGGAGGAAGAAAAGCGAAAGCAATCCCTTGTGTTCTGGCCAATAAATATCTCTCAATTAAAAACATTTTTTGGACTTTGCTCGGGGGGATTTACCTGTGACCAAAGTTTGCATAAATTAGGGGTGATGAGCTGTCTGAAAGTCTTTTTGTGTATGTCTTTTTTTAATGAGGTCCTAGTCAAAAGATAAATATCCAATAAATGTGAAGAAATTTGCTGGAAGAAAACCATTCGTAACTGTTCCAGCCTAGGCAAGAAGTGATGGTGTGGAGATAGTATAACTAAACTCTTGGGTTTGTAAAAATATCCCTGGATAAAAGAATAATGTGAACTTAAATCCTTTTCTGATGTCAGTAATGAAATCTTTCTAAACTTTCTTTTTCATAGGTATGCTGACAGATTCTTGTCAATATGCTCAGTAACTGACCTCCATGGGCAAATCAAAAACAAATGTTTGTGTCTAACATGCCAGGTTTCAGACAGGGATCTGGCTTGTCCAGTATCAACATCAGCTTGAATCATGGTGGTGTCCAATTGCTGCAAGATCTGGACAAGATTCAGGTTTGGGATAAGAAACAAGTAATTTTACATCACACAAGTGCCGAGCAAAAACCATCTCCATCAAGAGGGAAACCAAGCATCTCTCCTTAAAATCAACAGCATTACTATTGCGGAATCTCTCCCCATTGATAGAGTTACCATTGACCAGAAACTGAGCTGGACTCGCCATATCAATACAATGGCTAAAAGGATAGATCAGAGGCTAAGAGTACTGCAGTGGGCAACTCACCTCCTGATTCCGCCCACAAAGCCTGCCCACCATCTGCAAGGCACAAGTCAGGAGTGTGATGGAATACTCCCCACTTGCCTGGATGAGTGCAGCCCCAGCAACACTGAAGAACCTTGACACCATCCAGGACAAAGCATCCCAAATGAATGGCATCACAATCACAAACAGTCAGTTATTCGACCACCAACGCTCAGTAGCAGCAGTGTGTACCATCTACAAGTTGCAGAAACTCACTAAGGCACCTTAGACAGCACTTTTCAATCCCATGGCTTTTACCATCTAAAAAGACAAGGGCAGCAGATGCAACGAGATCCCGTCCAAGTCACTCACCATCCTGCCTTGGAAATACATTGCTGTTCCTTCAGTGTCACTGTGTCAAAATCCCACAACTCCCTCTAAATTGCCATTGTGGGTGTCCATACACCAAATGGACTGCAGTGTACAAGAAGGCAGCTCACCCCCACCTTCTCAAGGATGGGCAATAAATACTGGCCCATCCACTGACACCTGCGTCACATGAATTAATGTTTAAATATGTATCTGTCTCAATCTTGAAAACTTCAATGAAACTGACATCCTCAATCTCTTGAGGGAAGAGATTTCCATATTTCCCCTGCCCTTTGCGTGAAGTACTGATAGCTGATCTCTTTCTTTGATGCCTTGGTATTAAATGGACTGTTTCGGTCAGAATAGGAAGAGGGTTAAATTCATTCCTGGCCTCAGGCCACTGATCTGGATTCTAATCCCTATTTCTGTCCCAGATCTGACCAAAGATTGCTTACTTGGTGTTGGAGGAGTTTTCTGGGAGGGAGTAGGTGATGGGGGAGGAAGGGGTGTCATGAAGTGGGTGAAGGAATGGAGGTTGCTGGTACATGAGTGAGTATGGGGTCTGGTGGTGATTGTTGTAGATGCCAGGTGGGTTAGAGAATGGGGGAAGGTGCCAGGTAAATGGCTGAGGGTTTAGGAAAGGCTGGGGTATCTGGGACGGGTGAGTTGCAAGGCGGTAATGAGTCATTGGAGAGGCAGGGGAGTGGGTTGGCAGGAATTTGAGCAGGTTTTAACTCACAAATTTTTACAGTACAGTACAGAAGGAGGCCATTCGACCCAATGTGTCTGTACCAGCTTCTGAAAGGGCTACCCAGCTAGCCCCAATCTCCAGCCCTATTTCTGTGGTCCTCCAAATGCATCACTTTCAAATATATACCCAGCTCTCTTTTGAAACCTCCAAGGCAGCACATTCCAAATCCCAACAACTCTCTGAGTCAAGAAGTTTCCCCTCCTCTCACTCCTAGATCTCTTGTTGACAAACTCTTCTAATTTTTCTTGGGAACCCTCTGAACTCTGTGACTCTGACTCAGACTTGGAGACATATTTGGAAGGTTCCAGATGCTGGGTAATTTTCCATTGGAACTTTCAACTTCCCAGTCAGATCCTGTGGAGACAGCTACATGAGGATTTCCACAGGGTCCTGACATGCAGTTCCAGTCCATCATCCTGCGGGAAGATCTAGGCTGGTATTTGATGTTTTCTCAGGACTCAAGAAGTAAAGCATTATATCCACCAGGGGTCAGTGTTGGGATGGTTGCTAATAGACAAAATCTCTGGAGGCTGGTGTATGAGGCGCAACTTCAACATTTACTGATAGTAAAATTAAAGCAAGTTGTTAACTGTGAAAGGAATCTAGCAGTCTGGTCAGTTAGCAGGTTAAGTTGATAGAAAATCAGATAAAATTTTATGTGGAATAAAAGGGAATGATGGGATTTGTGAAGAAGAATGTGTGAGGAAAATGCTCGCATTTGAAAAAATGATTTAGTGATAAAATAGTGATAAAATGCTTTATCACTAGATGGTAACATTTTGAAAGGAGACAGGAAGCAAATTGATTTGCTCACTCAGATTTCTTAATGTGAAGGGAAGTTACTTATAAATGCCCTGACAATTTTGGTTTTGTTTTAATTTCAAAATATCCTTTATTCCTAAAAATAGCTTTCATAGTCACAAATGCAGTTTCAGTTCTGTACAGCAGCATATCAAGGAAACAAGCTAACACTGGAATTTGACTCTATCCAAACAAACCAAGTCACCTCTTACTTGAATCAGACTATATTTACATTAATTTGAGGCACCAGCAGGATCCAATAACTGAACGAACCCTCATTTACCTTCAGCAGGAAGACCTCAGATGGTGGTCTTTCCCTACTGCTCCATGGCAGCAGCTGCCCTAAGTTTTAGTGCATCCCACAGCACGTAGTCCTGGACCTCGGAACGTGCCAGTTTGCAGCACTCAGTTGAGGTTAACTTCTTTGTTCAGGAAGACCAACTAGTTTCGGGCAGACCAAACAGTGTCTTTCAATGAGTGGATGGTCCTCCAGGCACAGTTGATGTTTGTCTCAGTGGGCGTCATGGGGAACAGACAGTAGAGCGGATTCCTGTGTCATGGAGCTGCTCAAACAAACCTCGACACAAACCATGTGCATCTTCTGCAAAGGCACATTCCAGCAGGAAATGGGCGACAGGCTCTATCCCCTGGCAGCTGCCTCGAGGGCAGCGTGCAGTGGCACAGACTGACCAAGTATACAAGAAGGATCCCACGGGAAGTGTCCTTCTCACCACCAGCCAAACAGTTGCTTAGTACTTATTGGAAAGTCCTGGTGATGAGGCATTCTGCCAAATGACTTTGACAGTCTGTGCAGGGAACCACTCGACAAGATCTACTCTCTCCTTTTCCCGCAGGGTCTCGAGGACACTACATGGTGACCACTTCCTGATGGACTTGTGGTCAAAGGTATTTTTCTTTTCAAATTTCTCCATGAAGGACAGGTCATACAGAATGGTCCAACTACTTGGAACGTTCTGTGACAGCGTGGCCAGTCCCATCCTTCGCAACACCTGGGACAGATAGAACCTCAGTACATAGAGATACTGGGTGTTTGTGTACCGAGGGTCAATGTACAGCTTGATGCAGCCACACAGAAAGGTGGCCATCAGGATGAGGCTGGTGTATGTTCTTCCCCCGAGTTTTATACATGGTGACCCTGTGGACACAGTCCATCTTAGACCTCCAGATGAAATGGAAGATGGCTCGGGTCACTGCAGCAGCGCAGTTTCAGGGAATGAATCAGAACCGCGCCACGTATGACATATACTTAAGAGGGACAGACAGTATTACAGGAAAGAGACAAGGTTAAACTGTCTCAAGGGTTCAGATCAGTCGCAGACAGAACAGTGAGTGTTAGTTTTAGGTGCTGCAGAAAATTTTTGGACTTAAGGCTCATTTCATGCTTATTCAGGTGAATGTAAAAATCCCAAAACAAAGAAGATGAGGTGAGTGTCCCAGTCAATATTCAGCCTTCTAACCACCCTCATCAATGCAGCTGATGGGGTCATTTATTTCATCGCTGTTCACAGTTTTTCCTTATGTTATGATGTATAGTTACAGAGCTTATATGTGTCTAGTCAGTCCCCTATTTCCCATGATTATATATGAGACTGAAAAGATCTTAAAGGGTTAATTTAATAAGCATCACCCACGGTAATAATGGATTGAGAGCCAGGTGGAAGAATAAAAACAGCATGTGGAGAGAGACAGAGATGAGGCTAGGCCCTTCCAACAGTCACTGTACAGTGTTCTTATAACCTGTCAATAGTCGCAGAGAAGTAATAAACTGCATCTTGTTTACTCAAGAATACACTTCCAGCTCGACCAGGAGAAGATAGTAGACCTCACACACATTTGATCACGTAAACGCCCTACAGAACCCACAGATTTTGAAATGATGGCAGCACGCTTAATACCCAAGAGATTTACAATGTAATCAGCATTAGTTAAACAAAGCTGCTGCTCTCATAATTTAACAAAAGATATAAGGACTTCAGTGCTTTCATTTTGACAATTTCACCAGCCTCACAATGAAATCTAATACCCCCTAGTCCAGAGAAAATTTAATCTTCTTCAGCGCATGAACAGGCATGTGTGAGCTGCCAAAACTGATATTAATAAATTGATTTAAATGCATTTCCAACTGCCATGCCAGAATCATGGCAACTGGGGAGTTTAACATTTGATCAGATGAGATTGGAGGTGAGTCTACAAATATTTTAAGAAGTAATTATTTAGCAAAGGCCCTGCCAGCATTGGAGCCTGTCTGAGGGTGGTTGAAGGTTTGATTGACTGTAGCTCGAGGTGTGGTCAAATGTTGCAAGCAGTGAACGATCTGAAACTCGCTGTTCCAGCCAGGAATTCCGCACTCTGTATAAAACAAGTGATAGCATCGTGTAACAGACCTCCTCAGACGTTCCAGCAATGTGTCTTTGATCATCTCTGCAGGTCTGTGGGCAGCAGCAGACGGACTGTGACTTTACAAAGTAGAGGCCCCAAATATTTCAGAAGACACACTACACCTTGCACTTGGAGGAAAAAAAGTCTAAATATCACACAGAGGAGAAAAAAGACCACAAATTCTAAAGCGTTGATGTTCTTTTCTTCTGCTGTTACCTGTGTTAGAAATATTTAAATAGTATAGCTCTGATGGAAATGTCTCCTAAGTTATCTAACCAACTCATTCAGTAAAAGGCTTGGACTGATAAAGATTAGAATAACAACAAGTACATGCTTTTACAGACCATCTTTTACAATCCCAGTACGTAGTTATCAACGAATGAATCAGCAGCAGGACTATTCCATTCAGCTTTGGGCCCGTGCCGACATTCAATAAGATCACTTCTGATCTGATTGTAATTTTAAATCTGTTTTCCCCCTTACCGCTCATGACTTTTCACTCCCTTCCTTAACAAGAATCTACCTCTGACATAAATGAAATATTCAAGACTTCCGGCCTCCATCACCTTTTCAGGACGGGAGTCCCAAAGACACAATTCTTTCTGAGAGAAATAAATTAGCTTCATCTCTGTTTTAAATGGGTCAATCCTGATTTGTAAATGGTGACCCCTTAAATCTACATTCCTCGGCAAGAGGAACCAGCTTCACCACATCCACTTCTGTCTGAAAACTCACCCTCACGCTGTGACTCCCACCAAGGTTCATGCCTCACACCTCTCACCACTGCCTGCATCATCTTCCCTCACTCGCCTTAATCCCATCGCAATCCCTGAAACTGTTAACCCTCCCGGTAGGATGGTGGAGGAGGAGGGGCTCATCCACTCCCTCCACTTTTCTTTTCATTTCTTTTTCTTTCTGTCTCTCTCTCTCTCTCTCTCGTCTCTTTTCGTTCCCATTCATTTGGCTTACCTGGAGGTGAAGAGCTTGGTCGCAGTGATGGTTTCGGCGGCAGTGAGTAGGCCCAGGAGCCTGGGCCCGTGGCACTGACGTCGAAGGTGAGATTGGGTTCCCGCACAGCTTCTGCATCGACAAGATGGTCCTATTGCCGACTCACAGCCGCTGTGGTAAGAGGTAAGTTTGGGTTCCCCCATGGCAGTCCGCACCCAGCACAGATTCATGGAGGCAGCAACGAAGGCAAGTTCGGACTGGTGTGCTATCCAGCGGCAACGGGGGCTCCTGCTCTGGCCAGGCTCAGCAAGGACTCATGGTGGAGAAGGCTTTGCTGGAGGCATGATGGTGCTGACAAGTGGTGACTTTCCTTCCAGCAAAGGCGACGCATGCCTGGCCCACCAGGCCCATGGCCCGTGACACAACACTTAACAGGAAGGACTGTAAAGTTGAGGACTTTTTCTTTATTTATTTTTCTGTCTTTATATTCCATGTTTTGGTTTATTTTTCTGTGTTTTAAGATGGCGCTGGGGAGTGGCGGCACTGCACAACACTTTGCACTGTATTTGTGTAACAAGATACATGTGACAATAAGTAAATCAAATCAAATCATCCCCTCTGCTCTGTCTACTCACTCACTCAGGACATTTCCTGCACCTGCACTGTCAGTAATATCTGTGCCACCCACTTTCATTTCCCATAATCCCTGCCTCTCTCACTCGTTCAAGGAAGGAAACTGACCATCATGGGGCAGATGGAGTCAAGATGGGAGATGTGCTGCCGGTCATTCTGCTCCTCGTTCCTCATGAGGAGAGGATCCTGACTCTGACCTCCTTGAGCGTGTCCTGGACTGGTATTGAATTACTGCGCCAGGGCCCACTCGAGTCATTGCCAATGGCCTTGACATACTGAGGCTTGCTGCCAACTGTGACAAGTTTCCTGGCTTCGTGCCTGCACTAAACAGCTGGTATAACCAGTGGGAATGTGAACCTGGCATCTCTGGCTGTGGGGGGAGTACAAAATGGTGAGGCAAGGCAGGGACATGGTGAGTACCAGTCAGGTTCAGAGTGAGTGCTATTCAAAGATGTGCAGGCTAGGTGCTTATGGGGACAGGGTTATGTCTGGATGGGATGGCCTTCGGAGGCAAACTCGATGGGCCAAATGACCTCTTTCTGCAATGATTCTATGATAGTGAGTGAAGAGCCCGGAAATGCAGCCTGGTCCAGTTCATGAGCTGCGGTTGTGTCCCCTAAAACACAGAGTCCTTGCTGCAACATTTCAGTGAGAGTTACTGGGGCAGTCTGAGGTGCAGCATTGAAGTGCAGAACCACTCTATAAAATGGACTGGTGATGGCACATGTTGGATGCCAATATCCACAGATGTGAGTTGTTTGTGACCCCATGGACTGTGCCCTGAGATGTTGGTGCCTGGTCTCAAACACGGAAGCCTTTTGGAGCAAATGTTAAGTTGAATCTGCAGTAGTTTCCATCTTGAGTTTTCCCAATGGCTTGTTTTCCAGAAGTGAGATTGGGAAGATCACAGTTGAGTTGGGCTGTTAACAAGGTCAGTAACAAGAAGTTATAATGATTGCCAGTTGGGAGCTTGTGACTGCCTAGTGCGAATCTCAGCACGGTGCTTTTGCTAAGTGGCCAAGACACAACGAGATGATCTCAATATCGAGATGGACCTCAACAAACATCCAGCCAATTCTACCGCTCATCTTACCGTAGCCGTCATTGCTCAGAGTCTGGTAATAATCTAACGTTTCAGGTCTGATATAACTTCTTCAGAATTACAGTGCAGGCTCAGTGACGTTTCTTGGGGAGTAAATGTGGGCCACTGTATTAGGGAGAACTCCCCAAAAGATGCAATGAGAGTTTTTAATGTCTATCGGAGAAGGAAGGTAGGATCCTCAATTTAATTCTCAATGCAACAGATGGCACCTTTGACAATGGAATGTTCCCTCAATGTAATGCCAACAGCAGAACAGAAATACTCAGGAGGAAGAAAAGAGACATTGACACATATTGGTCAAAGATCACTATCATAATAATTTCAAAATATTAATCTTTCTGCTACATTAGACTCTCATTTCACTGGTTGTCAGAATCAATTGGATCATGTTTAAATGTGGCTGGCTACAGACCAGATGTGTGAACATACCGAACACTTGTTCGCACATTTTAATCATGGTCAAAATTTGATCTCTTATTTGATCTCTAGCGTACATTTTACATTCCAACCAGCTGAAATGTTTTGCCTCTGGGGACGACTGGTAGATACATGATACATATTCAAATAAAAACAAAGTCCTGCAAATGTTGAGACCGTAAATAAAATCAGAACTTGCTGGAGAAACTCAGTAGGTCTGGCAGAACCCTTGGAGAGAGAAACACAGGCAATCTTTCACATCTGATTTGACTCTAAGAGAAGAGACATTCTGGACTTGAAACATTAACTCTCTCTGCAGCTGCTATCAGACCTGCTGAGTTTCTCCAGCAATTTCTGTTTTTATTTAAGCAAGGTCAATATTCTATGTTTTTCTTCATTCATGGAAGTATAATAGAGAAAGATCAGTTTGGGATTAAGTTTATTTTTAATTGTTACAACATAGAAGAAAGCCATTTGGCCCATCTGGTTCATGACAGCTCTCTAGAGAAAGTCCCACTCTCTGACCTATTCCTCATAGCTCTGAAGATCTCTTCAGATTCTCTTCAGATCATTAGAGCATTGCAAATCCAATATATAACATAAAGAAATGCAAACAGACAAGGAAATTGACTGTTCAGGAGACCTTTCAAAATTCTCAGTAAACATATGTTCTGTTGAGAAAGACAAACTTCACAGGAAGGATCATTACCTGTGGTTAACCAAGGATTTTAAGGGCCTGCAATTTTTCCCTATTTCAATGATGGGCTGTTTTTCTGTTCTTCCTACCAAATTAGACAAATTCACTACTTCCCACATTGTGCTCCATCTGCCAAAATTTGCCGCTCATTGACTCTATCTATATTCCTCTGCAGTCTCTGTATGGTCAGTTCCAATGTTAATTTCCTACCTTACCTTTGTGTCACCAACAAACTTAGTGACCAAAGATTCAGCCTCTTCATTGAAGTTATTCATTCCAGTATTCCCATGGCATGGATGTTAAGCTAACTGGCCAGCTTTCTTGTTTCTTCCTTTCTTGAATAGATGTGTTACTTTCGCTACTTTCCAATATTCTGGGAACTTTTCAGACTGTAAGGAATGTTTACAAAATTGAAGCCCAGAAAATGTACCTGGAGTACTGTGTACAGATTTGGTCTCCTTACTTGAAAAAAGGAGGTACTGGAGCCGGAGGAGGTGCAGAAGATTGATTGATTGGTTCTGGAGTTGAGAAGGTTGGCTTATCAGGAAAGATTAAGTAGACTGGGACTATACTCATTGGAATTTAGAAGAATGAGGGGCTATCTTATAGAAACACTTAAAATTATGAAGGGACTAGGTAAAATAGAAGCAGGGAGGTTGTTTCCACTGGTGCGTGAACCTCAAAATAAGGGAGAGCAGATTTAGGACTCAGTTGAGGAGGGTAGTGAATCTATGGAATTCCCTGCCCCGTGAAGTCATTGAGGCTACCTTGTTGAATGTTTTTAAAGCAAAGATAGATGGATTTTTGAACAATAAAGTAATTAAGAGTTATTTTGAGTGGACTGGTAGGTGGAACTAAGTCCACAAGAAGATCAACATTATTGAATGGCGGAGCAGGCTTGATGGGTCTGATGGCCTACTCCTGCTCCTATTTCTTATATTCTAAACCAATACACTTATTATCTCAGTAGCTTTTTATGGCCAAAGATGGAGTCTGTCAGGAGTAGGCACAGGTCAGTTTTTAATTCTAATACTTTGTTCAGTAACTTGCCCCTGGTGGCTGAAAATGTTTTGATTTCCTCTGACTTTATAATTCCTCTGACTAACCCTCTGACTTTATAATTTCTCATGTATCATTTGCAATCTCTACAGTGAAGACAGATGAAAAATACCTCTCTGATTCACTGCCATTTTCTTATTTTCCATTATCAGTCCCTCAGACTCACTCCTTAGACACCCACCATTCAGCTTAAAAACTGAAAGAACTCACGGATGCTGGAAATCAGAAACAAAAAGAGAAATTGCTGGAAAAGCTCAGCAGGTCTGGCAGCATCTGTGGAGAGAAATTGAAGTTAACATTTTGTCTCTTCTGAGGAGGAGTCAGTGGACCCAAAACATTAACTCTGATTTCTCTCCATAGTTGCTGCCAGCCCTACTGAGTTTTTCCAACAACTTCTGTTTTTGTCACCTTTCAGTTTATTTACTCCGTACTTTTAAAATATCGGTAGAAGCTCCTACTATCTGTTTTCATATTTCGAGCTGGCTTTCTCTTACATTAATTTCTCCCTCTTATTTTCTTTGATGTTTTACTTTGATGTTTTTCGCTTAAGCTGCTGACCTGACACTCACTTTCATGGAATTATAAGCATTTTCTTTCAATTGATACCATCTTTAACCTCCGCAGTTAGCCACAGATGATCAGTTCTTCCCCAGAGTCTTCCTCACTGGAAAGTATATTTGCCAAGTTCTCTGAAACAGCTCCTATGTTGACCATTGCATTTCTTCAGACCTATTCGTTAACCTCATTTCCTAGTTCACAGCACTCAGCTACGTTTTCATACTGTCATAATTGCCTTTATTTAGGTTTAGACCTTCTAGTCTCAGACTCAAGCCTCAATCATGAATTGATCACTATTACCTGGGGTCTTCTTCGCACTGAGTTCAATAAAAATCCTGTTCTCCTGCACATTCTCAGGTCTGGTGTAACAGAAACTGCTGGAGAAATTCACCAGGTCTAGCAGGATTTGTGGAGAGAGAAACAGTTTCAAGTCCAGTATGACACTTCTTCAGAATGGATGTCCATACTACGGATGTTCGTAGTATTTTGCTTTTATTCCAGTATAGTATACTTTCTGGTTGGTTCTAGAAGGTGCTGCTCTAAGGAATTGTTCTAAAGTTGCTCTGAACTCATCTTCCATGTGTAGCTCCTCTCTTTCTCTCTCTCTCTCTCTCTCTCTCTCTCCCTCTTTCCCTCACTATTTGAAGGCCTATAAAATCACAGAATCTCGACAGTGCAGAAAAAGGCTATTCTGAGGCTGCACCAACCACCCAAAAAGCATCCCACCCAGACCCCTACCCTAACCCGTTTACCATGGCTAACTCACTTAGCCTGCACATAAATTGGCACTATGGGCAATATAGTGCAGCCAATCCACCTAACCTGCACATCCTTGGACTGGAATATCCCCACTAACTAAATGGATTCTATCTGAGTAATATACTCAATTACGAATATGATGATATCTTCCCCAATCAGAACCGCCATCAGGCTGCCATTTTTCAGCACTAGCATTCTAAACTCTTTATATCCTTAATATTCCCTCAGCGCTATTTAGCCCTGTGACTCGCCAACATATTTCACCACGCGTGCATATTTCACCATACTGTGTATATTTCATCACAGTATTCAGATGGCAGCCCATGCTATTGTAAAAATGGGGTGTGCTGCCTGCTGGGTTGGTGAGGGGGCACACAGAGGGGCCAGGGAAATGGCCATAGAAATCCACATGCTTGTTTTGACCTCCAACATAATTAGTCCTCTCTCCGTGTGACTCCAGCCCCTGATACATCTCCATTGGCTTCTGAAAAACCATTCACACTTAGCGTCTGAGGTGACACGGATACTCACAATGGTTATCTGCTTCCAATTGGCTGGCAGCTTCGGAGAGGGCATGGTGGCACCATTGTGGTCCCAGGAAGTGATGCATTAAAATCCTACCAGGGGACTATCCGATTGGTATAAGGACTGGTAGACTTTCCCATTAGTGTTGAATCCCTGTGTGTTATGGTACCTATGACTATTGTAAGTGGGTCTGAAAGGGTTAACTCTTGATTATGTGCCATAAGCATCACCCACTGTGATGACTTCACAGAAACTCGGTCAGGGTGAAGAAGGAGCTATAAGGATGTAGACCTGAATGCAGTGAGCTCCTAAACAGTCCCTGCACCAATGCAGACTATATTCATGTAATCTGTAAATAGTCACAGTAATGCAGTAAACCTCATCCTGTTTACTCAAGACTCTTCTAAAGTAGAAAGGTGGATATTCTAACCACCAATAGGTGATTGTGGGCTTGAAGTAACCCACAGCACCACATAGTGGCAGTGTTGGTTTCTGCCACAGCATAATGATCAGTGGTGACTGGCACTAATTCTAAATCAAGCCCAAAAAAGAGAAATGAGGATTTGCGGCTTCAGGAGAAATCACGGAGGAAGAGATAGGGGACCCCGAAGACTTCAAAGGAAACAGATCCTGGTGAATCCCACAAACTTTGCAACAACACCCAGTGCTGAAGAATACTTCAGGGAATGACTCAGAGAGTATTTCAGATCTGACAGTAGAAACTAAAAATCGGTGTGGTGGTAATAGTGAGGAAGATAGCCTTAGATTACAGGTGGATGTGGCTGGAATGGTCAGATGGGCTGATCAGTGGCAAATGGAATTCAATCTGTAAAATGTGAGGTGATTCACTTGGGCAGGACGAACAAAGGAACACATGTTGAACAGTAAGACCCTGGGAAGTACCAGGGATCAGAGAGAACTTGGTGCTCATGTCCAGCAATACTTTAATATCTCAGGACAGCTGGATAAAGTGGTTAAGAATGTATATGGTATACTACCTTGATTAGTAAAGGCATAGAGTTTAACAGCAGGGTAGTTGTTGCTGGAACTGTATGAAACATTGGTTACGCCACAGCTGGAGTATTGTGTAGATTTTTGGATTCCACGTTCTCGGAGGGATGTGATAGCGCTGGAGAGGGTAGAGAGGATGCTGCCTGGACTGGAGAGTTTCAGTGATGAAGAGAGATTAGTTAGTCTGGGGTTGTTTTCCTTAGAGCAAAGGAGATTGAGAGGGGACATGATTGAGATGTATAAAATTCTGAGGGGCAAAGATAGGGTAGCCAGGAAGAAATGTTTCTCCTTGTTGAAGGGATCAATGACAGGAAGCATGGATTTAGGGCAAAGGCCTGGAGGTTTAGAGGAGATGTGAGGAAAGACACTTTCGTCCTGAGGATGGTGGGAATCTGGAACCTGTAAGGTAGTAAGACAGAAATCCAGAAAGTGTAAGACATATTTAGATGTGCACTTGCAATGCCTAAGCATAGAAGACTATGGGCCATAGGAAATGGGATTAGAATAGTTAGGTAGTTGTTTATAACTGGCATGAACATGAGGGTCAAAGGACCCTTTTCTGTGCTGAAGATCTCTATGCTTCTGTGATTATATGACGCCCCGTAGATTCACGTTTTAGTCCTGGTGTCATTCTTTTTGAAGTCAGTATTAATTCACAAGTTTTATTTTCCTATTCTGTGTGACACAGAACCTTGGGTAAATTGTTGGGAATATCTCCAGGATGGTGTGTTGCCTCCCTGGTGCCAGGGACCAGGATGTCTCTGAACAGGCAGAAATCATTCTGAAGGGAGTGGGTGAACAGCCAGAGGTTGTGGTACATATCAGTACTAATGACATAGCTAGGATGAGTGACGAGGTCCTGCAGCAGCAGTTCAGGGACTTAGGTCGATAGTTAAAGAGCAGGACGTCCAAGCTTATAATCTCGGGATTACTCCCTGTGCCTAGTGCCAGTGAGCCTCGAAATAGGAGGAGAGTACAGCTCAACACATGGCTAAACAGATGGTGTAGGAGGGAGGGTTTCAGATATCTGGACCATTGGGATCTCTTCCAGGGCAGGTGGGATCTGTACAAGAAGGACGGGTTGCATCTAAGCTGGAGGGGCTCAAATGTTCTGGCTGGAAGGTTTGCTGGTGTCACTCGGGAGGATTTTATCTAGCTTGGCAGGGAGGATGGGAAGAAAGCCAAGGTGAAAGGACTGAAAGGGAACTAGAGAATAGGCCAGTAAGACTCAGAGGAAGAGCAGGCAGGATGTGGCTGCTGATCAAAGCGCATCTGGTGGACTGAAATACATCTGTTTCAATGCAAGAAGTGTAACAGGTAAGGCAGATGAACTTAGAGTCTGGATTAGTACCTGGAACTATGATGTTGTTGCTATTACAGAGACTTGGTTAAGAGATTGACAGGATTGGCAGCTTAACGTTCCAGGATACAGATGTTTCAGGTGGGATAGAGGGGGCTATAAAAGGGGTGGGGGAGTTACACTACTTGTTGAGGAGAACATCACAGCTGTACTGCGGGAGGACACCTTAGATGGCTCATACAGCGAGGCAATATGGGAAGAGTTCCATATATAAAGAGCAAGAGGGTAGCCAGGGAGAGGTTTGGCCCACGCAAGGACAGGGAAGGGAATTTATATGTGGAGCGAAAGGAAATGGGCGAGGTATTAAATGAGTACTTTGCATCAGTATTCACCATAGAGAAGGACTTTGTGGGTGATGAGTCTAGGGAAGGGTGTGTAGATAGTTTGGGTAGTGTTGAGATCAAAAGAGAGGAAGTACTGGGGGTCTTGAAACACATTAAGGTAGACAAGCCCTGAGTTCCTGATGGGATAGACCCTAGAATACTGAGAGTGGCAAGGGACGAAATTGCTGGGGCCTTGCGGGAAATCTTTGTACCCTCACTGGCTACAGAGGAGGTTGCAGAGG
This sequence comes from Ginglymostoma cirratum, assembly GCA_024137785.1. Taxonomy (NCBI): domain Eukaryota; kingdom Metazoa; phylum Chordata; class Chondrichthyes; order Orectolobiformes; family Ginglymostomatidae; genus Ginglymostoma; species Ginglymostoma cirratum. The sequence continues at coordinate 713,550 of JAHRHZ010000134.1, forward strand.
ATTGGAGAATAGCCAATGTTGCTCCTTTGTTTAACAAAGGTGGCAAGAATAATCCAGCTATTTGCAGACTGGTGAGCCTTACGTCAGTGATAGGGAAATTATTCGAGAGGATTCTTTGAGTCAGGATTTACTCCCACCTGGAAATAAGTGGGCATTTTAGTGAGAGGCAACATGGTTTTGTCAAGGGGAGTTCGTGTCTCACTAACTTGATTGAGTTTTTTGAGGAAGTGATGAAGATGATCGATGAGGGTAGGGCACTGGATGGACTTCAGTAAGGCCTTTGACAAGGTCCCTCATGGCAGGCTGATACAGAAGGTAAAGTCGCACGGGGTCAGAGGTGAGCTTGCAAGATGGATAAAAAACTGGCTTGACCATAGAACACGGAGGGTAACAGTGGAAGGGTGTGTTTCTGAATGGAGGGCTGTGACTAGTGGTGTTCCTCAGGGATCACTGTTGGGACCTTTGATATTTGTAACGTATATAAATGATTTGGAGGAAAATGTAACTGGTCTGGTTAATAAGTTGGTGGAATTGAGGATAGTGATGAGGACCATCAAAGGATACAGCTGGATATAGATCGGTTGGTGACTTGGGCAGATAGATGGCAAATGGAGTTTAATCTGGAAAAATGTGAGGTAATGCATTTTGGAAGGTCTAATCCAGATGGAAAATATACAGTAAATAGCAGAACCCTTAAGAATACTGATAGGCAGAGGGATCTGGGTGTACAAGTACACAGGTCACTGAAAGTGGCATCGCAGGTGGCGAAGATAGTCAGCAAGGCATACAGCATGCTTACATTCATAGGCCGGGGTACTGAGTTTAAAAATTGACAGGTAATGTTGCAGCTTTATAGAACCTTAGTTAGGCCACATTTGGAATATTGTGTCCATTTCTGGTCGCCATACTACCAAAAGGTTGTGATGGCTTTGGAGAGAGTACAGAAAAGATTTACCAGGATGTTGCCTGGTATGGAGGGCATTAGCTATGAGGAGAGTTTGAAGAAACATGGGTTGTTCTCACTGGAATGACGGAGGTTAAGGGGCGACCTGATAGAGATATCAAGATTATGAAAGGCATGGATAGAGTGGACAGTCAGAAGCTTTTTCCCCAGGGTGGAAGAGTCAGTTACCAGGGGCCATAGGTTTAAGGTACAAGGGGCAAAGTTTAAAGGTGATGTACGAGGCAAGTTTTTTACACAGAGGGTGGTGGGTGCCTGGAACTTGCTGCCGGGGGACATAGTGGAAGCAGATACTATAGTGACTATTAAAGGGCATCTTGACAAATACATGAATAGGATGGGAATAGAGGGACACGGTCCCCAGAAGGGTAGGGGGTTTTAGCTGTGACGGGCAACATGTCGGTGCAGGCTTGGAGGGCCGAAGGGCCTGTTCCTGTACTGTAATTTTCTTTGTTCTATCTAAGTGGATAACATCCCCATCCTGAGATTCTCAGTTGTAACTTTCAGAGCAGTTTCAAGAACCATTAAATATTTGTTCCCTGTTGTATTAAACTCATCATAAACATAATCACCATCCAATTCTAAATATATCTTAAAAGGAATTGGTAAAGTGCTTATTTATTGCAATACATTTGGATCCATTGTGATGGTCTATTGGGCAAACTATTAACTGTGTAATTATCTTTGTAATCTTAACTTTGAGAATGATGTGAACGTTTTGTTGTTGCTGGAAATGCAAAATAAAAACAGAAAATGCTAGAAGCTTAAGCACATGCTGGGAGACAGCAACAATCAGCATTTTGAATATAGACCCTCTGAGAGGGTAGAGGAAATTTGGAAATATCTCCTCGAAAAAGACTTTGGATTTTTGGGATTAATTGAAACTCTCAAAACTGTATGTGGGGATTTTTCTTCAAGGATGAGGGTTCCATGAAACAAATCTGATGAAAGGCAGATTAGCCAGGATCGACCTGAAGGATAAAGCAGGCTTGGGCACCCTGAGGGAAAAGCTAATAAGTCCCCCCGACCCCCAAGGATACTTAGAACTGCTCATACTGGAGCTCTATTTTGAGTTATATAAGATAAATTGGACCAGTAGATGTCATTTGGAGGTTTTTACCTTTTGGTTGTCTGAATGGCTTCCTCCTCCTGGCACAGTGGATCAGTGGTTAGCACTGTTGCTTCATAGCACCATGGTTTGATTCCAGCCTTGGGTGACTGTCTGTGTGGAGTTTGCACGTTCTCCCTGTGTTTGTGTGGATTTCTTCTGTGTGCTGCGGTTTCCTCCCACAGACCAAAGATGTACATGTTTGGTGGAGTAGCCATACTAAAATTGTCCCGTTGTATCCAGGGATGTGCAGGCCAGGCAGGATACCATGGTTGTTATGGGAATCTGATGGGATGCTCTTTGGAGAGTCATTGCAGTCCTGATGGGCTGAATGGCCTCTAACTGTACTGATGGGATTCTATTCCTATGTTTTGATAGAAGGAAGATTCATACCAAAACATCAACTTTTATGTCACCAAATACACTGAATGGTTCACAGGGTGCCATTTTCAAATTGTCTTTTCAAAGCTCATTTGAGAACATTAATCACTGCCACATTGAGAAACGGACCCAATGAACCCAACACTTAGTTGCTGAGGTGGTAAGGAGGGTCTGAACATCTCTCAAGTGTCAACATTGCCCCATCATCCCCCCCACTTCCCACCACCTGGATCACCACTTCCAGGGAGAGGAAAATCACATCCTTCATTTTTGTTGTTTGTGAATAACCGTTATAAACACAAACCCACAATAGCAATTAACTTCCAGCACATGACTAATCTCAGCTAATTTTTCTAATCAAAATGATATTTAGTATTGTAGGCATTTAACTGTGTTAAAGAGTGAATTTTGAACTGAATTACCTTGAGCCTAATTCCAAGGCACTCGATGCTAAAATACATAAAAACTTGGCTAAGGTTATAGTGATAAAAGGTACTGCAGATGCTGGAGAATCCGAGATAACAAGGTTATAGTGAGCTTTTTCCCCAGATATGCAGGCAACTCAGAAATAGGAAATTAGAAAAACTGTGAATAACATTGCTATAAAACTAAGAAAGGTATCGATCTTTAAAAGAACTGAGCAGGAATAGTTTAGTGTGAGCAAATGCACACTAATTGGTGTGGAAATAGTCAAAGTACAGAGGCACTCATGAAACAGATGCTGCTTAGCAAATAAATCTGTTGAGTTTTAGCATTTACATCAATGTAAACAATTGAGACATTGTCTCTCTGTACCAAGGTGCAAGCAAATGTGTATTGAAGTGTATTAATGGAATGATGGACTGGAAATTTAAACGTCATCCCTTGTTCTCATCACCTCATTGTAGGAAACGTACTAATACATAGAAAGGATCATTAGACAAACGAGAAAAAAATGTAAGCTTTGAGGAACAGTTCAGTACATTGGGATTGTTTATTATTTCACAGAGAACCTTAAGAAGTAGGAACAACTGAAAGTAATTCATTTGAAGCTTTTAAGATTATGAAAGGAATTTAATCTTCTCATTCACATTTTCAAATCTCTCCATGGCCGCACTCCTCAGATTCTCTGCTGCCTTCTCTAGTCCCACAGCCCTTTGCTCTCCTTCAGTTCTGGCCTCTTGAGCACCTCCACATTTGGCATCTATACCTTCATTTACCTGGCCCCTAGGTCCTGGAGTTCCCATCCTAAATAACCCCACTTCTCTTCCTTTTGGTTCTACTTCAAAACGGACCTTAAAACCTCATTGAATAGGCCCAAAGACCTTATTAAGTGAATTGTAGGTCAAACGTGGAGTGTTATTGCTGTTTTAAAATACCTTGGAGCCTTTTCTTGTGTCAAAGATGTAATATAACAACAAAGTATTGTGGATCTAAACTGCTATCGATCATAACAACAGTGGAATGTCTAGGTGACCAGATAAGGGAAGAGAAAGAAATACAACAGCAAATACTTAGGAGGGAAAAATTAAAAAGAAAATATGACAGTATATGATCAAGAAACATAAATTAAAATAGTAAAATATTTCACAGGCACAACAATCTAAAATTAAGGCTATGATGGAAATTGGATCAGTTAACGATGAAGAAGATACTGTCACATAATGAGAGAGAGCAGAAATATTAAGTAATTATTTAGCTATAGGTATTTTAGAGCAATGCGGGCTTGCTGTATTTCTCAGCCTATCAAAACAACATGCAGTAAACAGGCAATAATCACACATCGGTGATCAGGAGGAATTCATTTTAGAATCTCAGGATATGGATGTGATTGGCAATGTAGGGATTTAATGCCAAACCCTGTTGTTCCTCGCAAAAGTGTGGCACATTGGCTCAGTGCTGCCTAACAGTGCCAGGGACCTGGGTTTGATTCTAGTCTCAGGTGACTGTCTGTGTGGAGTTTGCATGTTCTCCCCGTGTCTGTGTGGGTTTCCTCTGGGTGCTCTGGTTTCCTCCCATAGTCCAAAAATATGCAGATTAGGTGCATGCGTCACGCTAAATTGCCCATAATGCCCAGGGATGTGCAGGCTTGGTGGATTAACCACGAGCAATGCAAGGTGGGGATGGGTCTGGGGCGGATGCCCTTTCAAGGGTTGGTGTGCACTCAATGGTCAAATTGGCCTGCTTCCACACTGTAGAGCTTCTAAGGTGATGGCAAGTTTTCTTCTGGAATGCACTCCCTGCTATAGGAATTCAGGATTTTAACTCAAGAGCAGTAAGTCAGTGTGAGAAACTCTCCAGGAGTTTGACACCCACTTTGAGAACCTTATTATCTGTCTGGGCCAATTCATCCCACTCCTATTCGCACAGTTGATATGTCCACTACATGCTGTAGGGAAGTAAAACAATAGCTCTGATTTAACACAGAACTTTAAATATGCCCTGAATTTTTTTCCTTTAGAATTAGAATCCCTACAGTGTGGAAACAGGACCTTTGGCCCAACAAGTCCACACTGACCCTTGGAACATCTCACCCAGACCCATCCCCCTATAACTCACACACCCCTGAACACTATGGGCAATTTAGCATGGCCAATCCACCTAGCCTGCACATCTTTGGACTGTGGGAGGAAACCCACACAGACACAGGGAGAATGTGCAAATTCCACACAGACAGTCACCTGGGGCTGGAATTGAACCCAGGACCCTGGTGCTGTGAGGCTGTAGTGCTAACCACTGAGCCACCGTGCCACCTGTTTTAAAAAAAAAGCATAATTTATTTCCTATTACCTTTGGCAAACATGATTAATTTACAAAAAGCAGGTTCTCACATGGAATTATTAGTAATATCATTCAGAATGTAAAGATTTCCTGCTGTTTCCAAGACTACAACTATTTCTTTAGCTGTAAAATGTTTTGTGTCACTCATGGCCCATGTTTGGTACCTTGTGGTTGAAACATCAGCAAACTTTGTCAGGAAAGGTGGAAACCACTCTGCGAGTTCTTTTGAATTAGAAGTTGTTGGCTCAATCATCATGTAAAATATTGTATTTTTACTTCAATCAGAAAGAGATGTTTCCCTTCAACTAGAAGCAGAAAGGTTTTCAGATGTTTCTCTATACTGTACCAACATTGCTAGGGTACCTGCAGAAAACTGTCTGATGAACTACAGGTACAGTCAGAATTACTGAACACAGTTGCTATGGAGAAACAGTTCTGGCAGCTGAAGAATGCCATGAGTATTTGTGAAAATAGTTGTAGGACATTGAGAAACACTCATCAGTTGCACTATCAGCAATAAAATAGCATATCTTCAGATGTTTGGGCAGACTGCTAAGTTGAATCCTGATAGTTTGCGCATAGTTAATTGTACAAACATTTCTGCAGAATTGTGCAAGTGAGATCATGTTTCGCTCACCTTGCAGTGCGCTCTGTCACTCATAGATTGCACAGTTATGTATCAGCACGAGTGTGTTACACAGGGGCACAATGAGCTAGAACCTGAGTTTTGAAAACAGAAAAAAGAATCAGAATTTGCTGGAAAAAAACTCAGGCAGCATCTGTGGAGAGAAACAAAAGTTAACGTTTCAGGTCCAGTGACCCTTCTCCAGAACTGATTGTAGCTTGGAAAGGTTTGGTACATATGCTACAGAAGAGGTAGAGAGAGGCGGGAAAGAGTAAACGATAGGTGGAGAAGGAGCCCAGAGAGTGAATTAAACAGTTGGGCAGACAAAGGACCGGGTAAAAGTCAGCCTGGGGAGATCAATAGCAGCTAATGAGGGCCATTAGTAGCTGATAGTGGGTTGTTTGGGGCAACAGCCCATGAGATGACAAGGCCTGGTGTGTGAGAGTTGGGGTAAGGAGATAGGAAAAGGTGCTCAGGCCCTAAAAATGTTGATTTCGATATTCAGTCCAGAAGGCTGCAGGATTCCCAAGCGGAAAATGAAGTGTTGTTCTTCTAGCTTGCATTGAGCAAAGAACAGTTTAGGCTGACACTCCCAGCGTAGACACAGAGAGATGGAAATTGCTGCAATGGGAAAAGTAAAAACTTGATGAGGGCTCTGAGCCACCATGCCCTCCAACACCTTCCAATCTTTGTCCTGCTATTTCCTTGTGTGCCTCTGAAGAATTCCATCACCCTGTATTGAATTGTTAATAAATAGTTGCTCCTGTCAACACAGTTTATGCGTTCCCTTATTCCTCTGTGTGTGGTGTCTGTAAAATTATTTACCACAGTGCTGAAGGTTAGAGTCTCAAATCATGTTGAACACTATTGTGTTCACTCATATCCAGCAATGCAATGACTTCCATTTTATCTCTGCTATCAGTATCACTTAATGTTGGTAAGGTGAGCTCAGAGATTACCCGCATGGCTCTCCTGATACACTAGGTTGTGAGGTAAACATACACCCCGTTTACATACACAGCCTGTCAACCTGTTGAAGTCAATTTGGTCATTTTAATTCTCCCAAAATATAACATTGCTCATTTTATATCCCCATTGTTCAGTTGCCAGTGTCTTCATTGCTTTTTTGAGTTTGTCTCAGATCTTAGTTAGTCCTCCTTGCATTTGATATTTCATTTAATTGATTACTTTTCCTGCTACTCACAAGCTCCTTTATCTCAGAAATGTCTGCAACATGTAGAACCTGTAGAAACCCCTCCCAACAATGTCATCAAGGGAAATCATTAAATTTGTGGTTAAACTAATATAAGAACAGAAAGAACAAGCTAAGGAAACACTGGGAAGTTGGAAGATGGTGATTTTTGAAAAAAAAAGCATAGATTAGATTTTCAGATCAGAAATGGGAAATGAATAATGTAAGCAGGAAGACAGACTGTGGCGGGGGTGCTGGTGTGGGGGAGCTGTTTGAATCAAATTTGAAGCCATAGTCATGAGGAAAATGATTAGGTGGTCAAAATAGAAAAAGGTTGTCAGCTGATAGTAGGAGAGTCTGAGATAACAAGGTGTGGAGCTGGATGAACACAGCAGGCCAAGCAGCATCAGAAGACCAGGAAGGCTGACGTTTCAGGCCCGAAATGTCAGCCTTCCTGCTCCTCTG
>JAHRHZ010000134.1:721141-781141 GCA_024137785.1 Ginglymostoma cirratum
CTTCCTGGTCTTCTGATGCTGCTTGGCCTGCTGTGTTCATCCAGGTCTACACAAGGTTGTCAGCTGGATGGCTAAAATCCACTTCTAACAGCAGCTTCCAAACTCACAATAATTACCTCCTGATGGATAAGGGCAGCAGATGCATGGGAACACCTCCACTTGCAAGTTCCCCTTCAAGCCACTCACCATCCTGACTTGGAAGCATATCACTATTCCTTCAGTGTCACTGTGTTTTAGAAGACTGATGGGACAGAAATCTGGACTGATCACCTGATGATACAATGTGGCAACTAGAGAATTTAATTTCATAGAATCCCTACAGTGTAGGGGCAGGTCATTTGGCCCAACAGGTCCACACTGCTCCTCTGAAGAGCATCCCACCCAGATCCATTCCCTTAACACTGCATTTCCCATATCTAACACACCTAAACTAAACATCCCTGGACACTATGGGCAATTTGGCATGGCCAATCCACCTACCCTGTACATCCTTGGACTGTGGGAGGAAACCAGAGAACCCAGAGGAAACCCACGCAGACATGGGGAGAATGTGCAAACTCCACACAGACAGTCACCTGAGGGTGAAATCAAACCCGGGTCCTTGGTGCTCTGAGGCAGCGGTGCTAACCACTGAGCCACCATGCTGCCCCAATTTATGAAAACTTTGGACTCAGTGATGACGACCATGTAGCAACTTCATTGTTATAAAATCCCACTGTATTTGCTGAAGTCCATCAGGGAAAGAAATTTTTTTTTATTCATTCATGGGACTGGCTGGACCAGCATTTATTGCCCAACCCTAATTGCCCAGAGAGCAGTTAAGAGTCAATTTGGATCTGGAGTCTTCCGTCTGCTGCCCTGACCCAGTCTGGCCTACATGCAACTCCAGACCATAGCAACGCGGTTGATTTTTAGCTGAAATAACCTCGCAAGTCATTTAGTTGCATTGACAAAAGTGACTCATCACCACTTTCTCAAGAGCAACTGGAGATGGGCAACAAAATTGCTGCTTGATGTTTTGACATTCAAGTAGATTTTAGGATAATCTTAACAGAAGGTAGTCTGCAGCCATGTTTAAGAGTTGAAGGATTTAGTTAAGGAATATTATGACACCAAGGCTCCTCTAATTCTGTGATGCACTTGGTTTTACCTGGCAGCTCAAGAACCAGGGGAATCTATATTGGGATTTTTGGCTAGGTTAATATAACTGGCAGGGATACGTGATTTTAGTTTAACCATTAATACGAAGTTGGGAGACAGTTTGGTATGTGGGATTAATGATGTAACCATGCAAAAGCATCTATTAGCTGAAGCCCAACTGGACTTCAAACAGACACTACAACTGGCTTTGTCATTAGAAACTGGCAAGTGGAGTATGTGAATTGCAGAGTATTGCAATGGAAGTGGACATCCCTGCCAGTTTGACTGAGCTTGGGGAACACTACTGCGGTGAAGGCAATTGCATAGTCTCACTCAGGACGTATCCAGAACAGAGGGAATCTGGGTCAGCCCACAGAAAAACACCAAAACAAAGCCAAGCCTCGGCCAAATGGTTAAAATTTTCTTCAGGAACCAGGCTGGCAAGACATTGAAATTGCTGCCGGTATGTGGACTTGAGACAGCAAAAGAGACCCACTAGACCCTCAACAATTTCTCTTTTAACTCCTCTCAATTTCTTCAGGTCAGACAGCTGGCCATGGGTACCCGCATGGGCCCCAGTTATGCCTGTCTCTTCGTGGGGTATGTGGAACATTCCTTGTTCCAGTTCCCCACCCACAACTCTTTCTCCGATATATCAATGATATCATCGGTGCTGCTTCCCTCTCTTGTCCGGAATTGGATACGTTCATTGATTTCACTTCCAATTTCCACCCTGCCCTCACTTTCACTTCGACCATCTCTGACTCCACCCTTCCCTTCTTCGACATTTCTGTTTCCATTTCTGGGGATAGACTGGCCACTGATATCCATTATAAACCCACTGACTCCCACAGCTACCTGGACTATACATCCTTACATTCTGCTTCCTGTAAAGACTCCATCCCATTCGCTCAGTTCTTCTGTCTCCATTGCATATGTTCAGAAGAGGCCAACTTTGACAAGGGAGCCTCCAAAATGTCCATCTTCTTCCTCAACCAAAGATTCCCCATCTCCTTTGTCGAGAGAGCCCTCAATTGGGTCCAACCCATTTCCCGCACTTCCGCCCTCGCCCCTTCTCTTCACTCCAGCAACAGCGATAGGGTTCCCCTTGTCCTTACCTACCATCCCAGCAGCATCCACATCCAGAAGATCATCAGCCACCATTTTTGCCACCTCCAGCGAGATGCTACCACCAGGCACATATTCCCCTCCCCTCACTTGTCCGCCCTCCGCAGGGACCGTTCCCTCCAAGACACCCTGGTCCACACATCCTTCACTCCCAACAACCCCCACAGCCCTATGGCACCTTCCCCTGTAACCGGCGAAGGTGCAACACCTGTCCATTTACCTCCTCCCTCCCCAATATTCAAGGGCCCAAATATATCTTCCAGGTGAAGCAACACTTCACCTGCACTTCCCAGAATCTAGTCTACTGCATTCGCTGCTCACAATGTGGTCTCCTCTACTTTGGGGAAATGAAGTGCAGACTGGGTGAGCGCTTCACCGAACATCTATGTTATGCCTGTAAAAAAGACCCTGAACTTCCTGTTGCCTGCCATTTTAACAAACCACCCTGTTTCCTAGCCAACATCTCTGTTTCAGGTTTGCTACAGTGTTCCAATGAAGCTCAAAGCAAGTTGGAAGAACAACACCTCATTTTCCATTTGGGGCCCCTGCAGACCTTTGGATTCAATATCGATTTCAATAATTTTAGGGCCTAAACTCTCCCATGTCCCATTCCCCTACCCCACACACCAGACCTTGATATCACATAGCCTGCCATTACACACTTACCTATTGTTAGTCACTAACAGTCTCCATTAACAGCTATTCACCATCCCAGCCTGATCATTAGCAACTCCTTTGTCTGTCCAACTGTCTTTATCTCTCTTCGGGCTCTATTCTACTGTTTACTCCCTATTTTCTGCATATAAACTGATGTTTTCCCAGCTACCATCAGTTCTGAAGAAGGGTCATCGGACCCGAAATGTTAACTCTGATTTTTTCTTCACAGATGCTGCCAGACCTGCTGAGCTTTTCCAGCAACTCCTGTTTTTGTTTTAGACCTAAATTGAGAAAGCTCAAAGGCTGTACCTGGGAGAGTGCACACCCTGGAAAATCCATCTACATCTGGTTTGGAAAAGTTAAATTGCTTAACAACATTCAAATCTGAACCAATCAAAATAAACATCTCATTAAAAGGTCACCAAGTTCTAACGGAGGCCAATACTGGTGCGGCCATTTGAGTGATGTCAGAATCAGTCTTGAACAAAATTCATTCTGTACTCCAGCCCTTAAGTTTGCACAAGACCTCAGCTACATTGAGCAGCTCTACTGGGGAACTTTACAGATGAAAGGTACAACTTTGATTCGCGTCTCTTATGAGAAGCAGCTGGTTCAGTTTCCAATGACTGTAGTAAAAGGTTTGGGCCCAAGCTTGCTAGGGCAAAACTGGTTGAGAAAGATTCATCTAGATTAGCTCAACTTTTTTCGATTAGAAAATGGTTGCCTGAGTGAAATACAAATTAAATGTCTAGAAGTTTTTTCAGGAAGGTCTAGGGACTATCAAAGGAGTCAAGACCACCTTCCATGTCGACCAGGAAGCAATTCCATGATTCTGCAAGGCCTGGCCAATATTATTTGCCCAACAGGCCAAAGTAGCAGCAGAAGGAGAAGGCTGGAAAGTTAAGGAATCATCAAACCAGTCCAGCTTATGGAATGGACAGCACCAGTCACACCAATTGTGAAACCGATGGGTTGATTCACCTTTTTGGGGATTTTAATCAAATGGTAAGTCATATTTTTGCAGCTTGATGAATACCCAATCCCTCATTTGGAGGATTTATAGGCTTACCTGGCGGGGAGGCTGTCTGTCACTAAGCTGGACATGAGCCATGTGTACTTGCAATTTGTGGTTAGATGATGATTCCCAGAATTAATACCCATAAGGGTCTGTACCAATATATGAGACTGCCTTTTGGGGTATCATCAGCCTGTGTAACTTTTCAGCGGACAATGGAGAATGTTTTACAAGGTCTATCCCAGATTACTATTTATCTAGGTGGGCATGCTAATTACAAGGAAGCCCAATGAGGAGCACTTAGAGAACTTGGACATAGTGCTTAGACGTTTCTCCCAGTCTGGCATATGCCTTAAAAGAGAAAAATATGTATTCCAGGCATCCTAAATGACCAACTTGGGCCACAGAGTCAACAAGACCGGGTTACACCCGTTGGAAGATAAACAGAAGGCAATCAAAGATGCTCTGGCTCTCATGTCTGTACCGGAGCTTAGGTCCTTCCTTGGACTGGTGAATTATTACGGAAAATTCATACGTAACGTGGCCTCTAACCTGACACCTTTGCATCAACTCTTAAAAGAGAGTCAGCCTTGGAAATGGCATTGTAGCCAAGCCATAGCCTTTAGGGAAGTAGAGAAACAGCTATCATTGTCTTAAGATGTTGGCACATTATGATGGTATCGTGGTAGTGTTAGCTCATAGAGGACCCAATGGAGAGGAATGCCCAATAGAGTATGCATCCAGGACTTTGGCTAATGCAGAACGTAAATATGCCCAGATAGAGAAGGAAGGTTTGACTGAGGACTACTCCCTTTTGACTTTGAGACAATGCCATTTGCTTGAAGCACATGCAGTGTTTTTTTTGTGTGCACTCTGCTGGAACATAATGCAAATGAGAGATTGATATGGCATGGGGCAGTACAGCAACATGTTCCCTCCCTGACTGATTACTGCTGACTGCCATGATAAGATTTTCGGCTTTGCATCTCTGCTAAATGGTGAGTCAAAACTCAAGTACTGTGCATCTGTTAGCTCTGGCTGAGATGGTAAACTGGAGTTACCAGTCACCCTCTCCATTTCTCATGTTGTAAATATTCTAGTGGTTCTAGTGGCCTATTGGTAGGATGCAATGAAACCCGTGTTTTACGTAAAGTGGGATTAGGAAGTAACAAAGACAATAATGAGCAACAATCCTCTTTAATAGGCCTCTTGCCACTCCTTAGCGAGAATCTCACCTCAAAGTTCGGGACTGTTAGGAAACTATGATTTGTTGATCCTGACATTGTGAGAGTTTTTGTGCAACTTTCTACATGATTTTCCCAAACTTCCCACATTATCCCACGTCATCCCACTCTGGGAATATTCTCTCTGCAGTCTCTATCCAAATTAGTTACCAAAGACTTGAAAATGGAAAATGTAACTTATGATCTGCTTATTGGAAAGGTAGCGAATGCAGTTGATGGAGTTTATATAGATTTTGAAAAGTTTTTAATAAGTTGTCTCACAAGATGCTTTTGAGCAAGATTCAGGTGAAATACACATGAGGTTTGGGGCAGATGGTCTGAAGAGAGGTTGGAGGTTGTGAAAGCTTTTGCAGTTGTTAGATGTAGAATATTTGGGAAAAATGTCAATAACAGAGAGGTGAGAGGTCTGGAAAACATAGAGGATGAAGGTGAAGAACTCTAGGAACAGACCAGCAGATTAGGGGCCTGCTTGGAATAGTGACTGATACAATCTCCTGTGGGGAGTGTGAGGTAATTTGATTGAGGAAAGGAAGCCACAACTGGATTATAATTTTGAAGGAAAGGCACCACATGGTGCAAGGAACAGAGACAGCCAGGATTAAATGTATAATTCCATAAAGAAATAGTAGGAAGAAGAGGATTTCTGAAGAAGGGTCTCGACCCAAAACGTCAGTTTTCCTGCTCCTCTGATGCTGCTTGGCCTGCAGTGTTCATCCAGATCTACACCTTGTTATCTATAATTCCATAACAGTGTGATAGTAAACAGTTAAATCCAGACAAAAGGACTGTAAGGTTATTTTATAAACAGAGGCAATGGGCACAGGAGTAAAGTGGAAGATGACACTTATCTTACCACACAGATGAAGGACTGAAGTTGTTAATGTGATGAAAGTGATTTCTGAAGATGCATCGTTTCCCATAGCAGAAAGTCTTTCCACACAGATCTAACCTGTACTTACATTTAGATGTGGCAATGTGTCAAAAAGAATTGCAGCTTGATTGAAAAGCCTTGGTTCTGCCTATCAGCTTTTATTTTGTATCAAACTCAACATGCAGTTAGCCACTGGATTCAAGTTTCAGTCTGGAAACTTGGATAGATAGCCCAATGCAGTAAAGAGGGAACGCTGCCCTTTTAGGATGTGCTGCCTTTTAGTTGAGACATTAAGCCAATCTTCACTGTCAAGTGAAGGGCAGCATGGCAGTTCCATGGTTAGCACTGCTGCCTCACAGCGTTTGGGACATGGGTTTGATTTCACCCTCGGGTGACTGTCTGTGTAGAGTTTGCACATTCTCCCTGTGTTTGAGTGGGTTTCCTCCCACAGTTCAAATATGTACAGGCTAAGTGGATTAGCCATGGGAAATGTGGGGATAGTGGGGTGGGTCTGGATGAGGTGCTGTCCAGAGGGTCAGTGTGGACTAGATGGGCTGAATGCCCTGCTTCCACACTGTAGGGATTCTACTAATGTAATGATCCCACTGTACTCTTTGGAAGAAGAGCTGGGAAGGCCTCCACAGAGTCTAAGTAATGGACCGTGGGTTGGAGGAAGCTAGTGCTGCAGAGCTGAATGAACAACAGCCATTGAGCAATCGTATGGAGCTGGATGAACACAGCAGGCCAGGCAGCATCAGAGGAGCAGGAAAGCTGACGTTTCAGGTCTGGACCCTTCTTCAGAAAATTCTGAAGATTTCTGAAGAACTTTGAAGAATTCATTTCTGAAAAAAGGTCCAGACGGAAACGTTAGCTTTCCTGCTCCTCTGATGCTGCTTGGCCTGCTGTGTTCATCCAGCTCCACACCTTGTTATCTCAGGTTCTCCAGCACTGGCAGCTCCTACTACCTCTCAGAGAGCAATTGTGTTTGGGTTGCAAAGGTGTTGCGCTGGAGGTTTGTGGAGGTAGCTATAGGGTTCAAGTTTGGAGAGGGGATGCAAGGGGGAAAGATGCCCAGGACATGGAAGTCTCAAGGAGTCCTTTTGGTCTGAAGGTGATGAAGGAACCTCTGGCTCCTGTTCTTATTGTAGGAAGACTGCAAGAGCTTCAGCTCGGTTTAAACCTGTGGAGCTTCCTTAGATGTTAGAGCAACAACCTTCAGTGGGTGTTCCAACTTCTCAGCAGATTTAAACTGTAACCTGGAGAAGGACGGGTCTGAGGGAGGGAGCTAGGTAACTTACTGACACTTTCCACACATAATGTTGTCACTCAAGCTGACAGTGGACAGGATGAAACCTACTCTCCATCATTTTTGTTCCCTTACTCGGTCAAAACGCAAGATTCCAGAGCTTTGAGCAATCATTGAATTCATCAACTGTTGCTCTCTTATTTAATCAAATTCTTATCCTTCTTGAGCACACAGGAGATGCTGGGGAAGTCTGGCAAGGGATTCATTCACTGCATGTCTTGCATATAATGAGACTAACATGTTAGTCACTGATATCATTAATTAGTTTTTAAATTACATCGCTCTGTGTAAAGTAAACTAATAACAGCTGTAAAGAGGGGGTGGAGGTGCTGCAACCGTGATGGAACATTAATGCACAGATTGGTCCCCACTGTAAAGCACAGCCCCACCACAAATCCCCTGGGACACTGGCAGAGACTGTTATTCTGAACTTTATTTTTCTTTACTTTTTGAATTTATTCCTAAGATTTTGCACTTTTGTACCTAAGATGTCAGGAAGGTCTGTAATGCTGGACATTGTATTTCTTTATTTTTCTAATTTTTTTCCTAAAAATTTGTACTGAAGAATTTGTACCTAGGTACGTTTGTACCTAAGATGGTGCTGTAAATGGTGACTTGTAAACTTTTCACTGTGCTCATGTGAGCACAATTGACAATAAAACTCATTCTAATTCTCATTCTCATTCTGAAATGAGAGCAGCTGTCTACAATGTGTACAATTATATCTCCTGCTCAATGCTCCTCTTTATACATTAGATGGCAAGAACTCTTAGAATCATAGAATCCCTACAGTGTGGAAGGAGGCCATTCAGCCCATTGAGTCCAAACTGACCTTCCAAACGGCATCCCACCCCGATCCACTGAAACTATAAGTAAAAACTGAAAGAACAGCAGATGCTGTAAATCAGAAATAAAAACAGAATTTGCTGGAAAAGCTCAGCAGGTCTGGCAACACCTGTGAAGAGAAATCAGAATTAATGCTTCAGGTCCCTTCTTCAGAACTCATAGCAGCTGGGCAAATGTCAGTGTTTATGCAGAAGATAGAGTGGGGGAGGGGGTAGGGAGCAAATGGCAGGTGGGGATAAGGCCAAAGTGAGAGAAGAGCAGTTGGATAGGCAAAGGAGTTGATAACAATCTGGTTAGGAGGGGGAATAGCTGTTAATGAGAACTGCTAGTGACTAATAATCCACAATGTGTACTGGCAGACTATGTGATAACAAGGCCTGGTGTGTGGGGTTGGGTGCTAGGACATGGGAGAGTTTAGGCCCTAAAATTATTGAACTGATAACGTCTGGAGGGCTGCAGGGTCCCTAAGTGGAAAATAAGGTGTTGTTCTTCCATCTTGTGCTAAGCTTCACTGAAACACTGCAGCAAGCCTGAGACAGAGATGTTGGCCAGGGAACAGGGTGGAGTGTTAAACTGTCAGGCAACTGGAAGCTCAGGGTCTTTTTTTGCAGGCAGAATGTAGATGCTCTGCAAAGCGGTCACCCAATCTGTGCTTTGTTTCCCCAATGTAGAGGAGACCACATTGTGAGCAGTGAATGCAGTAGACTAGGTTGTGGGAAGTGCAGGTAAAGTGCTGCTTCACCTGAAAGGTTTGTATGGGATCTTGGAAACTGAGGAGGGAGGAGGTAAATGGGCAGGTGTTAAACTTTTGGTAGTTGAAGGGTTAGGTGCTGTGGGGCTGTTGGGAGTGAAGGAAGAGTGGACCAGATTGTCCCAGAGGGAACGGACCCTGCAGAAGGAAGACAAGGGAGGGGAGGGGAATATGTGTCTGGTAGTGGCATCTTGTTGGATGTGGCAGAAATAGCCACTGATGATCTTCTAACAATGTGGATGCTGGTGGGATGGTAGGTAAGGACAAAGGGAACCCTATCACTGTTGTGGGAGGGAAGAGAGTGAGTGAGGGTGGAAGTGCGGGAGATTGGTCAGATCCAGTTGAGGGCCTTGTTGACATGGTGCTGGGGAGTCCTCGGTTGAGGAAGAAAGTGGACATGTCCTTGTCAAAGTTGGGCTCATTGGAATGTATGCGATGGAGATGGAGGTACTGGAAGATCAGAATGGAGTCTTTAACAGGAAGCAACGTGTGAGGATGCATAGTCCAGGGAGCTTTGGGAGTCGATGGGTTTATAGCAGATATTAGTGGCCAGTTTATTCCCAGAAATGGAAACAGAGATGTCGAAGAAGGGAAGGGAAGAGTCAGTGATAGACCAAGTGAAAGTGAGGGCAGGGTGGAAATTGGAAGCGAAGTCGATGAACTTTTCCAATTGCGGATGACAGAAGGAAGCAGCATTGATAATATCATCGATATATGGAAGAAAGGGTTGTGGGTGGGGGCCGGAATAGGACTGGAACAAGGAATGTTCCATGTATCCCACAAAGAGGCAGGCATAACTGGGGTCCATGCAGGTACCCATGCATATCCTTCTCACATGAAGAAAATGACAGGAGTTAAAGCAAAAGTTGGTGAGGGTGAGGATGAGCTCAGCCAAGTGGAGGAGGGTAATGGGAGGTGGGGACCATGCCATTAGACACTACCTATTGTTAGCTACCAACAGTCTCCATTAATAGCTTTTCACCCTCCCAGCCAGATTGTCTCCTTAGTCTGTCCAACTGTTCTTCTCTCTCTTTGGGCTCTATCTCCACCTATCGTTTACTCCTTGCCACCACCCCCTCCCTATCTTTTGCATATAAACCGACATTTTTCTAGCTGCAATCAGTTCTGATGAAGGGTCACTGGACCCAAAACATTAACACTGCTTTCTCGCTGCGATGCTGCCAGACCTGCTGAGTTTTTTCAGCAATTTATAATTTTGTTTCTGATTTCCACCATCTGCAATTATTTGGCTTTTTTTAAATGAGTCTCAGCTCGAAGTTCAAAGCTAATTTCTGTCTTCATGAACTTGTAATCTCTTTAAAGTTTGAACTAACAGGGCTGAGTGTAATTCTCTAACACTAATTAAAACTTGGAAGCAACTTTATCTCAGAAGATATTTGATTTGCTGTACATCCATCTAGGAGTAGTTTGCTTGTTACATTCTCTCATCTGCATTTGGTACCAAATCACAAAGACCAACTCATAATATTTTTTGATTCATTCACATGACATAGATATTAATGGCTTGGCCTGCATTTATTCCCAGGGACATTTAGTGAGATTTCCTTCCCTAAAGGACATTAATGAACAAGATAATTTTTTCCCTGGCAATCAACAAAGGTTTCATGGTCACCAATAGACCCTTAATTCAAGATTTTTATTGAATTCAAATTCTACCATCTTGGTGGGATTTGACCCCAGGTCCCCAGAACCTGTGTCCCTGGATTAATAGCCTGGTGATAATACCACTTGTCCACCAATTCCCCTTTTTGGCAAAAACTCTGATCTTCATGTCACTTTAGGGGCTTGATGTCAATTTTTTCTCTGATTAGGCCTCTGTGATGCAGTTTGCTGGTTATTCTAACAATGAAGGTGCAGTGTAAAAGCTGGGAAATTTTGCGACCAGTAGACAGATGTCATGGATCGCAGTGTAGAAATGTAGATCCATATGACACAGAAGGAGGTCACTTGGACCATTGGTCCTGCGCTGGCTCTTTGGAAGAGCTATGCTCAGGAAGGGTGTAAATGACAGCTTTACAATTTCCGGTGAGTGTAGTTTAAGCCTGGACAGCACTTTCAGTTGAGATCTGGGCAATCACAAAACTGACAATATGAGCGTAATTCTCAGGGTAATCCCAAACTCCTGATTGTCAACAGGGATTAATGCAGACAACAAATCTTGGTCCAAATTTCAGAAGGCAGGATAGGTGTTTAGCATTCATTCCTATGGGGCTAACCTTAATCTAGGGTTAGGGTTAGTGGGGCTGTATGGAATTTTGGGAAACTATTGCTTGTTTCTACTTGAAAAAACTGTTGTATTCCAAAAGCAAATTTTTGCACTATTTTGGATAGTATTTTGTTGACTTTCTTGGTTTGTTCTGCTAATCCATAGCCACAGAATCACAGAAGGCGAGGTGACGGCTTAGTGGTGTTATTGCCAAGCTGCTAATTTAGAGAGCCGGGTAATGCTCTGGGAGCACAGGTTCAAATCCTGCCATGGCAGAAGGTGAAATTTGAATCCAATAAAAATCTGGAATTAAGAGTCTAATGTTGACCAAAAATCCATTGTCAATTATGGAGGACAAACCCATTGATTCATTAATGTTCATCAGGGAAGGAAACTGCCATCCTCACCTGGTCTGGCCTACATATGACTCCAGACCTATAGCAATATGGTTGACTCTTAACTGTTCTCTGGGGTGGGCAATAAGTGATGCCATCACCCAATGAATAACAAAAAAAATTGTTACAGTGCAGAAGGAGGACTTCCAGCCCATCTTTTCCATACCAACTGTCTAAATGAACACCATGACTTAGTATCATTCTCCTTCCTTTCATCTCTAACCGTGAATATTGTTCCCATTTAAATAAACAGCATAACACTTTCTTGAATGTATCAAATGATATTAGATGGGAATGGAAGGTTTGAGTTATAAGGAAAGTCTGGATGGGCTGGGACATCTTTCACTGGAGTGTAGGAGGCTGAGGAGTGACCTTACAGAGGTTTATAAAATCATGAGGGGCATAGATAAGGTGAATGGCATGTGTCTTTTTCTCCACAGTGGGGGATTTCGAGACTGGAGCATATTTTTAAGGTGAGAGGAGAAAGATTTTAAAAAGAAACGAGGGCAACTGTTTTACACTGAGAGTGGTTCGTGTATAGAATGAACTTCCAAAGGAAGTGGATGTGGGTACAATTACGACATTTAAAAGACATTTGGATAAGTACATGAATAGAAAATGTTTGGAGGGATATGGGCCAAGCACAGGCAGGTAAGCCTAGTTTAGTTTGGGATTATGGTCAGTATGGATTAGTTGGACTGAAGAGTCCATTTCCATGCTGTATAACTGATAACCTAGCGGTAGTTTTGCTGGGTGATTTATTTAGCAGACCTTGTCTTATATTCCAGGGACCCAGGTTCAAATCCATCACCGCAAATTGTAGAATTTAAATTCAGTTTTAAAAAAATCTAGAATTCAGGGTCTAATGATGACCATGAAACCGGTACAGCTTATCAGGAAATCCATCTGATTCACTAATACCCTTTAGAGAAGGAAATCTACTGTTTCTTATCTGTTCTGGCCTACATGTGACTCCAGAACCACAGCAATGTGCGTGGCTCCTAGCTGCCCTCTGCAGCAATTAGGGATAGCCAATAAATGCTGGCCTGTGAATGCATAATAAAAAAAAATTGAAGGCAGTGTATTCACAAACAACTCATTTCTTTTTCCCACATTGCATTTACTTCTTTTGCAAACTAGTTTTAATCTGTGACGTCTGTTTCTTATATCAAAGAATAACTTGTTTTTGCTCAGTGAGCCATCTTAACCTTCCTCAAACAGCTCTCAAACGTTGATTAAAGGCTGACTGGATGTAATGAGATTTAAAAAAAAAATTCTAGTTAATAATTAATAAATAATGGTCACGGTAAAGTCAACTCTTTACGTTACAACCCACTTTGAAAACCACTTCATGAAGATAATAACCTGTGCATTGGGGCAGCGATTCACTCACACAGTTGATCTGTGCGGTTTGTAATGTCCTTGTGTGTGTTACATTCCATTGCACATCAGGAGGTTATAGGTCCAAGTTTCAATCCTGAAGTTTGAGTGTGATATCCAAGTTGACAGTGCATGGTGGTACTAAAGGTCTGCTACACTCTTGGAAGGGCTGACTTTTGCAGATGATATGACGAACAAAGGCACTGGCATGTGCATGTAAAAATGGTGAGTGAATGCACTGAGGCAGACGTTGGCCTGTGGTGCGTGATCATGTAAACCAGGCGATGGTGAATTGAAAGTTCATTTCCACCTTGTCCGTGCTTCCTAATTTCTTCAATAGGCGATAAAACCAGATGGGCTTTAAATCAGGTGGATGTGTTACAACATGGAGACCACATTGTCTCAATGCTGAAATAGCAAGAATGTTGGAAATAGACAAGAGCTATATCGATCAATTTGAACTGTAGGGTGACTGTTCCTGTGACTCAAATGGTGTCTCTATACTGAGTGAAAGTTAAATGCAGTTGACATGCAATGAATTTGAGGAACATGTCTGTATCTGTGCAGTACTGTTCATGGTGTAGGATACCTCACACTGAAAGAAGAAATTTCAAAGTGTAGCCAGTGTTGGATCCCATTGGAATCTGGCTAGATCCTACAACAGGCGTATGCATGACCTATTTTAATGATGTTGTTTAAAGGATAAAGATCAAACCAGGATACTTCACCTACCCATCTTTGATTAGAAGCCTCCATGTTCTCTGATCATGGGCTTTCGGTTTAATGTCTCGTTTGGCAACTCTGACAGTGCAGCACTCTGTTACTACTGTAGTGGGGTATGTGTTCATCCCTTAAGAATGGAGCTTGGAGGGAGTGTCTGATTCTGAGTTGTAAGCATTGCCACAGAGTTAAGCTGGCACGGGAAGTATAAATGCTGCCAAAGCAACTCCGAACCACAGTTATGACTAACTGGTTAGAGATTGCAATCTTTCCATATGTTTGTCCGTACAAAATATCCCTGTGTTATTTTTATCTCATTAAGTAGCTTGATGGTTTTATCTGACATTGGACAAGATTTGACAGTGTGAGTAAAGTCTGAGGTTCGCTTTCAATGTGTATTTGTGAAGAAATCATACAGGCCTTTGAAATCATATCATCTAAAATAAAC
This sequence comes from Ginglymostoma cirratum, assembly GCA_024137785.1. Taxonomy (NCBI): domain Eukaryota; kingdom Metazoa; phylum Chordata; class Chondrichthyes; order Orectolobiformes; family Ginglymostomatidae; genus Ginglymostoma; species Ginglymostoma cirratum. Next base: position 735,270 of record JAHRHZ010000134.1, read on the forward strand.
GTGATGTTGAAAGGGCTAATGATATTTTTCTTTGACTTCTTACCAATTGAGTCCAGACCTCCCGCTGTTAATCTAAGGTGTGTCTATGGGTATAAAACTTGTCATTGAAATGTCAAAGTCCCAGGAGCTTGTTAGCATTCAGAAGCGATTCTCCACAATTGTATTTGCAGGAAAGTCATTTTCTGTGGTGCTGCAGGGAGATGCTATAATCCACCTACACATTGTGCTGATATGAATTGAGTAACGAGATGAGAAAGCTCTTGGAATTTTATTGTGAACCACATTCCTGACTAGCTCACAGGTCTGCAGTCAGAGAGGTTAAGGTCAAAGAAATAGCTAGTCAAACACATGGGACATGCCATTCAGATCGCCCGGTCTGCTCCACCATTCAATAAGATAATGGCTAATCTGGTTACGATCTCAGCTTCTTTCCCTCCCTCACCCATAACCCTGGACACCCTTGTCTATCAAAAATCCACCTTCCTCCAGCCTTAAAGACCCAGCTGAAAGGCCGATATCCCATCACCAAGTCTCCCTTTACAGACATATGGCAAGTCCTTGACACTGATCCAGCTCCCTCAGAGCCAGCTTTCAGAGAGTCAGAATGTCTGACACTCGTCTTTTTATCTGTCAGCCAGGGCTCCCTGATTGGACCAGGTTAAGAGCCCAAATCAGAGAACTCATATTCTATGAGGTCCACCTGGCTGACCTCCTTATAATCGTTACACCAGCCATCACTACCTTCTGGGTAACACTAACAATCCTCCAAAGGAGAAAAGAATTTCCTATCTCTGTATTAAAAGGGAGACCCCTCATTCTTAAACCACATGCCCCACTTTCACACACCCCACAAAAGGAAGCATCCACCCTGCCCATCCCTTGAGAAGGTGGTGGTCAGCTGCTTTCTTGACCTGCAGTGGTCCACGTGCTTTAGGTTTACCCACAATGCCCTTAGGGAGGGGTTTCCAGGATTTTGACCGAGTGACTTTGAAGGAACGGTGATATATTTTCTGAGTCAGGATGGTGAGTGGCTTGGAAATGATTTTGGAGACTGTGGAGTAAGTGTCCAGACAGGCTGAGAGTGAGAGAGTGGCTGGTGCCCATGGAGCGTTTCCTGAGATGTTGTACCCAGTGTCCAATATAAAGGTCCTTCAGAGCAAGTGGTGAGCTGATTCCACCAAGTGCCTGCTCTGATTTTGAAGTTTTCCTAACATCTAGTTTGTTTGCTGGGTTTGGTAAGATGTGAGTTGGAATATTAATAAGGTGAGCTGCAGTATTAACAAGGCATTTAACAAATGTTATTCTCTGTCAATTGGCATCTTGCTGCTGCCTAGTTAGAATCTCTCCACGCTGCTTGAGAAAAACATCAAAGATGGAGTGAGATGGTCTTGAGGTCCAGATGGGCCTCACAGCACTTATCACCCAATTCTGCCGCATAGCTCATGTTAACAAATTAAAAGTGAAGGTAAGTGTGAAAGGCTAATGGGTGAGGGGTAGGAAGGCAGATGGGTGTGGGATGGAGGTTGACAGATAAATGAATGAGGGTGAAAAATTGAAAGTAACGAGGTGAAGGTGTATTGTGGCATGTAAGTGGGTGAAGAGGTAAGGTAGGTGAGGTTAATACAATGGCATATGGGTAATCGTGTAGAGTGGATTGGGTATGGTGGGGTCAGGTGGAGGTTATTGGTAGAGAGTTTTGGGTCAGGCTGGCTTGAGGCAATCTTAAAGCTGCGTGAGGTCAGGGCAGTGTTGAAGCGAGAGCTAGGTCAGGGTGGATGTTGGAGGGGGAGCTGGGTCAGGGTGGGTTTTGGGGGTAGCTGGGTCAGGGTGGGTATTGGGGGTAGCTGGGTCAAGGTGGGTGTTGGAGGGGGAGCTGGATTGCGGGGTGTTGGAATGGGAGCTGGATCAGGGGATATTGGGGAAGCTGGGTCGGGGGTGTTGGGGGGAGAGTTTGGGCAGGGGGCTGTTGGAGGGGAAGTTTGGTCTGGTCAAGAGGGTGATCTCAAGTTTGTTTGGAGAGCTAACAGGGTATCAATGGAACAGAGTCAGTGGAGGGGGTGGGGTGGGGAGCATGGAATCACTTTCATAGTTACCCAGGAGTTTGAGCAAGTTTTAATCCCTTTATACCTTGTCTGGTAAACTACCCAGGTGAGTGAGCCAGAACCCTCAAGCTCAGAGCTGAAGCCCTTTTTGGAGGGTTTTCGGATACTGGGTAATTGCCTGTCCAAAGTTTAAAGCTTTCGGACCAATCCTGAATGATTGTGGACATCTGAGTGCATCTCCCAGAACATTACTGCACTGACTGCCCTTCATCCAGAGGATATGGGTCCTTGGGACAAACTGTGAAACTGTTCACTTTAGTGCAAAAAAATTAAAAGGAAGCTGAGTAGTTTCAAATGATGAGGAATGGATTTGGTTTACCAATTAACATGTAGATATAATAAATTATTCGAGTTTGCTTTCACTCTGTAGTTTAAGAGTAAAGAGGTTTCATTGCAATTCTACAAGGTCATGCCTGTGATACTGTGAACAGGTTTTGCCCTCCTACCATAGGAAGGGACAGACTTGCCCTAGAAGGCTATGGGGGTTTGAGAGTGAAGATCAACTGGGCTAGTCCCTGGGAGGAAGGGATCCTCCAAATGCGGAGACAGTGAGTAGAGTCGATGTTGAGAAAATGTTTCCCTTGAGCTGCAGAATGTAGGACATGGAGGGGGTCAGTGGAGTCTCACCAATATGTGAACAAGGAACAGGAGTAGACCATTCAGCCCTTTGAGTCTGCTCTACCCTCCAATAAGATCAGGGCTGATCTGATTATAACCACATCCCACCTACTTTCATCTTCTTGCTTTAGAGGAAGCTATTTATTTTGCCTTTAAAATCAGAGAATCCCTACAGCGTGGAGGCAGGCCATTCAGCCCATACCAAACCTCTGAAAAGCATCCTACTCAATTCCTGTAATCCTGCATTTTCCATGGCTAATCCACCTAGCCTACACATTTTTGGACTGTGGGAGGAAACTTATGCAGTCATGGGGAGAATGTGCAAGCTCCAAACAGGTAGTCAGCTGAGGGCAGAATTGAACCCAGGTTCCTGGAGCTGTGAGGCAACAGTGCTGGCCACTGAGCTACTGTGCCCTCCATGTTCAAGGGATCTGCTTCCAGCACCTTTTTCTGAAGAAAGACCTCCAAAGACTGGGAGAAGAATATTCACCACATCTCTGTTTTAAATAGGCAATGCCTGATTTTTAAACAGCAGCTCTTCCTTTAATAATGTGCAGAGGAGATTTACCAGGATGTTGCCTGGTCTGAAGCGAAGGTCTTATGAGGAAAGGCTGAGGGACTTGGGTCTGTTCTCATTTGAGAGGAGAAGGCTAAGAGGGGATTTAGTAGAGACATACAAAATGATCAGAGGATTAGATAGGGTGGACAGTGAGAGTCTTTTTCCTAGGATGATGATGTCGGCTAGTACGAGGGTGATAGATTTAAGACAGATGTCAGAGGCAGGTTCTTTACTCAGAGAGTGGTAAGGACGTGGAATGCCCTGCCTGCCAATGTAGTTAACTCAGCCACATTAGGGGCATTTAAACAGTCCTTGGATAAGCATATGGATGATGATGGGATAGTGTAGGAGGTGGGCTTAGATTAGTTCACAGGTCAGCGCAACATCGAGGGCCGAAGGGCCTGTTCTGCGCTGTATTGTTCTATGTTCTATGCTCTAATAAGATTATATTTGATTGAGCATTAATTTGTTGCCCACCCCTCTGATCCCACGATTCTCTGCACAGTCAATATTAGGTTTCAAGGTTATCTATCCTAGCCCTAATTATATTCAACACCGGAGTATACACAACCCTTTGAGAATTCTGGAGATCCAGAATCATTTGGACAAAAACGTTTCCCCTCATCTTAGTCTAAGTGTTTGACTCCTGATCCTGAGACTGTCTCCCTGAGTTCTCAATTCCAAGCTGAACGAAACACTCAGTGACTTCACCCCAAGTAGTTTCTTTCAGAATTTCATATGCTTCACTGAGACCGCCTCTCATTCGCTCACCTCCAGAAAGGCCCCATTTCTCATCTTGAAGTGCTTTTGTAGTTCTCTTTCTGTTGCTGTGATGGTTCTGCTTTTATCTTGTTCTCCCACCTTGTTTGCTTGCTGTCGATGTAGCAGGAGACAGACCAAAGGCTCGCTTCTGTCAACACTTAGTACAAAGTGAGAAGGGCATTATTTGGTTTGTGGCCCCTCGGCATTAGAATACGTTACTCACACAGATAATAAATATAAATAAGCAAAGGAACCCATTGCGCTCACCCACAGTGCTACCTCAGCCAATTCACTGACTGTTTTTGATCGATGAGTTGGCCAAACAAAGACAAGCTTTTCTGGTTAAGCCAACCCCACATTGTGAACTCTTGTCCGTGTGCTTAATGTTACATGCATGGAGATTACGAACACACTTGCTGGGTCACTGAAGAAAATAAATGAACAGATCTCACAGGATGGGATTTTTCAGACTATTGATCCTGTCTAGAAGGTTAACTGGCAGAACTGAGGTGCATTCATTACTCGAGAAACAGCCATGCAGGTCTCTCCTGAGACGATCAATGAGTAGAGCTGCTGGCACAATAGGTACAAGAAAACAACGAGATCAATGGAGTGGATGCCTTCTCTCAACAGACTGCCCTCCTCATCTGAGGTAGGAAATATTTTTGACATTCACGTACCAAAAGGTACATTCTCTGCCAAATTGTTCTGCCTCATGTATTTGGGCAGATTGAAGAAAATTAGCTTGATGGGGTATCTTTTCTGTGTGGTGGCATTGAGTCAGAGGTCATGGTCCACCAACGAAACAGGTACAAAGAGGGATGAAGTCCTGAAAGTAGAATTGAGGGAGCTAGGCAAGAGTCGGAAAAGCAGGTCCTAAAGGTAACAATCTCAGCGTTATTCCCAGTATCACAAGCTGCTGAATACAGAAACAGGAAGATTAATTGAATGAACACATGGCTAGGAAAATGGTGCACGAGGGAGGACCGTTGGTTTCTGGGACCACTTCTGGTGCAGTTCAAAACTATACAAGGAGAAAGGACTATATCTTAGTAGAAGTGGGACTAGTATACTTGCAGGGAGCTTTGCTGGTTCTGTTGTGGAGGGTTTAAAGTTGGAAACTAAGAGGAAATTCAGAACAAAAACAAAGCTGTAAAGTAGAAAAACTGAGTGAAAATGGAAAGCAGCAGGAGCAAATCTTAAAATCAACTAGAGTTAAATGCGTACCGCATTTGCAACAAGACCAGTGAATTAATATCACAAGTAGGAATAAACGAATATGATGCAAATATTGTTAGAGACACGGCTGAAAGGTGATCGAGACTGGGAACTGAATATTAAAATACAGTCAATATTTAGGAGGGATCAGCATAAAGGAAAAGGAAGTGGAGTAGTGATGATAATAAGAGATGGGATCAGTGCATTGGTGATAGAGGATCTCTAATCAGAAGAATGAGGCGTTGTATCAGTTTGGGTAGAACAAATCAACAACAAGGGGCCACAAATATTGCGAAGGGGTGGTTTATAAGTCACAAAACAGAAATGGTAATGTAGGACACATGTAGGACACATACCCTTCAGATATAAATCTGAAAATTAGAGCTGCATGTAGTCAGGGGAATACAAGAGTGACTTCAATCATATTAAGGGTGGCACAGTGGCTCAATGGCTAGCACTGCTGCCTCACAGAGCCAGGGACCTGGGTTCAATTCCATGCTCAGGCAACTGTCTGTGTGCAGTTTGCACATTCTCCTGTGTCTGCATGGGTTTCATCCTGGTGCTCTGGTTTTCTCCCACAGACCAAAGTTGTAGAGGCTGGGTGGATTGGTCATACTAAATTGCCCATAGTGTTCAGAGATGTGTTGATTAGGTGGGTTATAGGGGAATGGGTCTGGGTGGGATGATGTGAAGGTCAGTGTGGACTTGTTGGGCCAAAGGGCCTGGTTTCACTCTGTAGGGATTGTATGATATAGGCTGGCAAAATCTAATGGGTACCAATACTGTGGAGGAAGAATTCCTGGGCTATCTTTGAGATAGTTTTCCTATGTTAAGGAACTAACAAGGGCACAGGAAATTTTAGATCCAGTAATTATCCAATGAAAAAGAACTAATTAATAATATTGCTGTAATTGACTTTTACGGAGTAGTGAGCATAGAATGACAGAAGTTTGGAAGAGATGCAGCTCAGTCTGAAACTAGGGACTTAAGTCGAGACAGCGGGAAAAATGCAGTTATGAGGAAGCTATTGGCTGTCACTCAGAGAGAGCAAGAACTGCAGATGCTGGAGTCAGAAACAATACAGTGTGGAGCTGGAGGAACACAGCAGGTCCTGATGAAGGGTGTAAACCCAAAACATTGGCTTTCCTGTTCATCTGATGCTGCCTGACCTGCTGCGTTCCTCCAACAATGTATTGAAGTTACTGGCTGTGGTTGGCTGGAAGATCAGACTAAAAGGTTTAACTATAGATAGAAAATGGTTAGTATTTAAATAAATTGTTTGTTTTCAATGAAAACATGGTGCTAAAAAACCTAACTAAGTAAACAACAAAATGTTTTCAACATGTCCATGTGGATGCACTTGTGAAACTATAAGCTCTTCCTTTTTAATGTTTATTGACTTGGCCGAACTCCTGTGGATCTATCTGAAGTAGAGGCAGACTGCTGAGAGTCCTGTTCCCACTGTAACGTCCTGCAACATCAAACCATTCAGAGTTCTGAGGAAGGGTCACCGGGCCCGAAACGTTAACTCTGATTTTTTCTTCGCAGATGCTGCCAGACCTGCTGAGCTTTTCCAGCAACTTCTGTTTTTGTTCCATTCATATTTGAGGCAGATTCCTTCATTCTCTCCGATCATGCTCGCGGTATTTGTAAGGCCTGGCCTGTGAGTCCACTGAAAAATCTCATCTCCTGTCCAATGATTCTCCTTTTCCTCTTTAACACCTGGGGTACGGTGCTTCACTGATCCAGGCTTTGAAATAATTTCAACCTCTGACACATAGGAGGATGGTTGTGGTTGTTGGAGATCAGTCGTCTCACTTCCAGGACATCTCTACAGGAATTATTCAGGAGAGTGTCCTAGACCCAAACACCATCTTAAGATCAGCAGTGGGGATGTTCAGCAATGATTGCATAATGTTCAGTACCATTGAAGCAGCCCATATTCAGATGCAGTAAGATCTGGACTGAAAAGATGCAATTAACATTCACACCACACAATTGTAGATCCATTTTACTAAGTTCCCTTGGATACTAAGTTACAATGGGAACAGGGTACTCTTTACCATTGCTATCAGTCTCCCATATGGGACCTCATCAAAAGCCTTGCATAAGTCCAAGCAGACTACATCAAAAGCATTGTCCTTAAGTATACACTTGGTCACCTCTTTGAAAATTCTATCCATTTAGTTAGACGTGACGTCCCTTAAACTGTTCTCGATTAATCCCTATCTGTCCAGATGTTGATTAATGTTATCCCTCAGAATTGCTTCCAATAATTTGCCTGCCATCAAGATAAGACTAACTGACCTATAGTTTCCTGATTTATCCCTCCTTCCCTTCTTACTACTGTATTAATTATCTTTCAGTCCTCCTGCAGCTCTTCTGTGGCCAGAGATGAATTGAAAAGTTTTGCAAGTGCTCCTGTTATTTCCTCACTTGCCTCACTGTACAACGTAGGATGCATTTCTTCTGGCTCTGGAGATTTATCTACTTTTAGGCCTGCCAGACCACACCAAACCTCCTCTCTCTGTGTGTTAGTTTCTTTAATCATATGAGAGACCTTTTCCCTGATTTCTATCTGACATCGCCTCTCTCACTGGTGAACACTGACACAAAGTATTCAAATAGAACATGGCTAACATTCTCTGGCTCCACACACAAATTACATTTGTGGTCCCGAATGGGCTCTCGTTATCTTTTTACTCTCAATGTACCTGTAAAACAACTTAGGATTTCCCTTTATTTCACCTGCTGGCATCATTTCACATCATTTTAGCTCTCTGAATCTCCCATTATAAGTTCCCTCTTGCACATTCTGTACTGCTGTAGGGCTTCTGTTGTTTTCAGCTCTTGGCATCTGCCATAAGCCTCCTTTTTTCCCCAGAGAACTTAGGAAGTGGCCCTAGAAATAGTGGATGCATTGGCAGGCAGCTTCCAAGATTCTTTGGAATTTGGAACCTGCTGGAGGGTAGCTGATGTAATCCCACTATTTAAAAAGGGAGTGAGAGAGAAAACAGCGGATTATAGACCCGTAAGTCTGACATTAATAGTAGGGAAGACACTAGAGTCCATTATCAAGGATATTATAGTGGAACACTTAGAAAACAGTTGGCGAATCAGACACAGACAGCATGGATTTACAAAAGAGAAACCATGGCTTGACAAATCTACTAGAACTCTTCGAGGATGTAACTAATAGAGTTGTTAGGTGGAGCCAGTGGATATGGTTTATCTGAATTTCCAAAAAACTTTTGACAAAGTCTCATATAAAAGATTGAAGTGTAAAATTAAAGCACAAAGTACTGGGGGGGGGGAGGCGGTGATGGATAGAAAATTGGTTAGCAGATAGAGAACAAAGAGTATCTCTTTCTGAATGGTAGGCAGTGACTAGTGGGGTACTGCAGGGATCAGTAGTAGGACCCCAGCTATTCATAAAATATATTCATGATTTAGATCAAGGGACTAAATGTAACATCTCAAAATTTGCAGATGACACAAAGTTGGGTGGGAGGGTGAGCTGTGAGCAGGCTGCAGAGATGTTGCTGGGTGATTTGGACAGAAGAGGCACTGGGCAAATGCATGTTGGACGCAGTATAATGTGGATAAATGTAAAACTATCCATTTCAGTAGCAAAAATAGAAAGGCAGATTATTATTCAAATAGTTGTAAACTGAGAGAGGGGAATGTTCAACAAGATCCGTGTGTCCTCGTGAACTAGTCGCTAAAAGTAAATGCGTAGGTTCAGCAGGTAGTAAAGAAGGCAAACCGTTATGTTGATCTTCAACGCGAGAGGTTTCGAGTACAGGAACAAGGATGCCTTGCTGCAGTTATACAGTGCATTGGTGAGGCCACACTTGGAATATTGCACGCAGTTTTGGTCTCCTTATCTGAAGCAGGATGTTCTTGCAATTGAGTGAAAGTTTACCACTTTGATCCCTGGGATGGCAAGACTGACGTATGAGAAGAAATTGAGTTGGTTAGGATTGTGTTCACTGGAGTTCAGAAGAAACCTGTCAAATTCTAACAGGACTTGACAAGTTAGATACAGGAAGGATGTTCCCAATGCTAGGGGAGTCTAGAACCAGACATCATAGTTTAAGGTCAAAGGGTAAAACTTTTAGGACTGAGATGACGAGAAATTTCTTCACCCAGCAAGTGGTGAGCCTATGGAATTCACTACTACACAAAATTGTTGAGGCCAAAACATTGTGTTTTCAAGAAGGCAGCAGATATAGCTCATGTGGCGAAAGGGATCAAGGGATATGGGTGGGAAGGGTGAGGGTATTGAGCTTGATGATCAGCTATGATCATAATGAAAGGTGAAGCAGGCTCAAGTGATCAAGTGTCCTACTCCTGCTCCTATCTTCTACGTTTTTACGTTTGTCTTAATCCAATGCTGTATAACCCTTGAAACCCAGAGCTTACAGGGTTTAACAGACTCACACTTCTATTTTGTTGGAAATGTGTCCCATCTTCACCGCTGAAATTTACCAAGAATACTTAGATCCTTTGACCACTTCCATCTAGAAGGACAGGGGCAGCAGATACCAACCTCTGCATGTTCCCCTTCAAGTCACTCACCATCCTTTCATTGTCACTGGCTCAAAACTGAAGGTCCCTCCCTAAGTGCATAGTGGGTCTACCTACAGCCACATGGACTACAGTGGTTCAATAAGACCACCGCTTTCACAGGGACAACAGACATCAAATGCTGGCTCAGCCAATGATACGCAGAGGCTCTGAGGCTGTGGAAGACACATGTTTTCTTGATTCTTTCCCGAGATGTGGGTGTCGCTGTCTAGGCTAACATTTGTTGCCCGATTGTGGAGACTGATGGTGGTGAGCTGCCTCCTTGAACTGCTGCAGTCCATATGGTGTTATGGATTTTGACCAAGAGTCGATGAAGGGATGATGATATTGTTCCAAATCAGGTCATGAGTGTGTGCAGTGTGCAAGGAAACATGTGGGCAAAGATGGTCCCATGTGTTGGTTGCTCTCAGTGGTAGAGAGCTCAAATTTGGAAGGTGCTGTCAGAGATGTCTTAGTGAGTTGCTGTAGAACATCTTATAGATTGTACAACATTCAGAGAAAGGAGGGTTCCTGGGTTGATGGCCTGCATTGTGTTGAAATCTTGTCCTTCAGTAGGGGGAAGACAAGAAAAGAAACAGATCAGGTATTATGAGCCACTTAGTTTGCAATGTTCAAATGAAATACAAGTTATTTTTCTGCTTGGTTTAGTATTTGTTATATTTCAGGGTTTCTGACAGTGCCTCTGGGAGCTGCCAATTTAATACAGTAAAATTTTTACCATGGAGCTGAACTAAAACTTAGTTTTCATGCGGATTATAGTCATAAAACGTCACGGCTTGGAGATATTCTTCAGTATTCAGCAGGTGTTTCTGAATCAGCCCACACCAGGCAATGTAAACTATTTGGATAATTTCAGTAATCATTCGCACTGATTCTAGTCTCTATGACATTCCACTGCAACTCAGCAGGTTCACTACCAGCTTCCTCTTGTGGTGTTCTGCTTCCAGAACCACGAGAAAGGAAATGAAAATCAGTCTTCAAAGGAGCTAGATCTGCAGTTCTCCAGCCCACACAAAAAATTGGAATGTAGGATGGTAACTAGAAGTTCCTTACGCAGAGAGTAAGATAGGAGGATGCATAGCATGTTCATTGTTTTGCCAAGAGAAGTTACACAGAGTAAGTTCAAGCACAATTGTCATTGTGTGATCAATTACTGTTTAAGAAGAAAAACAGTGTAACAGTTCGTAGCTAGCTGTGTGTTCTTAAGTGCTGCTGAATCTGTTTTTAATAAGATGGGAAGGCACACATTAAAGCTTATTTAAGCTCAGATGTAAACTGAGTGTGAGGACCTGTCATGCCAACATGTAACACTGCAGTATTGGTATCACTTGCCATTTTAGGATCATAGAATTCCTACAGCGCAGCAAGAGGCCATTTGGCCCATTGAGTCCACACTAACCCTCCAAACAGCATCCCAGCCATACCCAGCTCCCTGGCTATATCCCTATAACCTTGCATTTCCCATGGCTAATGCACCCAGCTTGCACATTACTGGACACTACAGGGCAATTTAGCATAACCAATCTACCTGTTCTGATCATCTTTGGACTGCGTGAGGGAACTGGAGTACCCAGTAGAAACCCATGCAGACGTGGGGAGAATGTGCATACTCCACACAGTCATCCTTGGCTGGGATCAAACCTGGATCCCTCGCATTATGTAGCAACAGTGCTAACCACTAAGTTACCATGTCACAGTTGCTTCATTCCAACCTCAATCACCTAATCCATTAGGAGTTTACAGTCCACCCAACATCATGTTAAACCAGAATAACATGTAGGTTAGCCAGTCAGAAAAGCTTACCTTGTTGGGTAATATCAGGAAGCAGGTTTGAGATTTGTGGCAACTGAGCACATTTTGAAATGATTTGTTTTCTGGAATGATTAAAATAAACAGATTTATAGACTACTCATGAACTAAAATTTGAACAGGAAATCATTCACCTGAAATATATCAGAGGGGAGAGTAACTTTCATATGTCATGATAATCTGGTCATTAATTACAGGAAAGATATATCTTTAGAAAGAATATTGTTGAAATCGCTTTCAGTTGAAATTTCTAATAAATTAAATAAAAAAGGATTTCTGCCCTTTTGCCTTTCTTGTCCTGTTCATCCAAATGGTGTTGGGGTCCTTATGGTGGAGCATGTGCAAACTCCATACAGACAGTCACCAGAGGGTGGAATCAAACCTGGGTCCCTAGAGCTGTGAGGCAGCAGTGCTAACCACTGAGCCACCGTGCCACCCATTCCATTGAAATTAAATTTGGATGATGGCCTTGTGGTAGTATCGCTGGACTGTTAATCCAGAGACCCAGGTATTGGTCAGGGGACCCAGATTCAAATCCCACCACGGTGGATGGTGGAATTTGAATTCAATAGAAGTATTTGGAGTTATCTAATGATGACCACGAATCCATTGTTGATTGTCGGAAAAATTCGTCTGGTTCACTCATGTCTTTTAGGGAAGGAAACTGCCATCCTTACCTGGTCTGGCCTATATCTGACTTCAGACCCACAACAATGTGCTTGATTCTGAACTGCCCTCTGGGCAATTAGGAAGAGGCAATAAATGCTTCCTGGCCAGCAACGCCCTTATCCCACTAACGAATAAAAAAAAGAATTAATTTACAAAGATTGTCTCTTGAGATTGTAAGCATTTGTATGACTCCCCACAAAAAACATAAGTGGCACCAGGTACAATCTCACAGTCTTTCCAACTCGGTCTCCAGACACAGGATCTCTTATTTTTCCCACTCAGTTCATTCAGTTCACGAATTGAGTTCACCAGCAACTGTATTCCTTTCAAAAGTTCCCTGGAGACAGTTATCATAGGAATGGTACTTCCTGCATGCCTCCTCATAGGTATCTTCCTGATGGCACCAATACAAAGAACAAAGAACAAAGAAAATTACAGCACAGGAACAGGCCCTTCGGCCCTCCAAGCCTGCACCGATCCAGATCCTCTATCTAAACCTGTTGTGTATTTTCCAAGGATCTGTATCCCTCTGCTCCCTGCCCATTTATTTATCAGTCTAGACACATCTTAAATGACGCTATTGTGCCCGCCTCTACCACCTCCACTGACAACATGTTCCAGACACCCACCACCCTCTGCGTAAAGAACTTTCCACGCATATCTCCCTTAAACTTTTCCCCTCTCACCTTGAAATCGTGACACCTAGTAACTGAGTACCCGACTCTGGGAAAAAGCTTCCTGCTATCCATCCTGTCTATACCTCTCATGATTTTGTAGACCTCAATCAGGTTCCCCCCTTCAACCTCCACCTTTCTAATGTAAACCATCCTAATCTACTCAACCTCTCTTCATAGCTAGTGCCCTCCATGCCAGGCAACATCCCGGTGAACCTCCTCTGCACCCTCTCCAAAGCATCCACATCCTTTTGGTAATGTAGTGACCAGAACTGTATGCAGTATTCCAAATGTGGTCGAACCGAAGTCCTGTACAACTGTAACATGACCTGCCAACTCTTGTACTCAATACCCCGTCTGATGAATGAAAGCATGTCGTATACCTTCTTGACCACTCTATCGACCTACATTGCCACCTTCAGGGTACAATGGACCTGAACACCCAGATCTCTCTGTGCACCAATTTTCCCCAGGGCTTTTCCATTTACCGTATAGTTTGCTCTTGAACTGGATCTTCCAAAATGCATCACCTTGCATTTGCCTGGATTGAATTCCATCTGCCATTTCTCCGCCCAACTCTCCAACCTATCTATATTCTGCTGCATTCTCTGACAGTCCCCTTCACTATCTGCTACTCCACCAATCTTAGTGTCATCTGCAAACTTGCTAATCAGACTATCTTTACATTCGTCCAGATCATTTATGTATATCACAAACAACAACTAATAAAACTTTGTTATGCTGAGTGGTCAGCTCTAAAAAATCTGAAGCGTACCTATAGAATTGTCCAATTCATTATCTCTGCTCTAATACTTTATTCATGTTACTATCCTGTTTAACTGCATTACATGCAGCTCCTTGTAATTGTACTTTCTCTGTGGTTTGCTTGTTGCAATTCTTCTTTATAGCTAGCCCCACACAGCAGTTGCATCTAAACTGTTTTTATTGGTATTGCTTCCAGGTTAAGGATCACCAGGTTATATGGTCCAGTAATTCTTACTATCGAAGAAAGTTGCCATTGATCCCTTTAAAATTGACGCAACTGTAGAAAATACTTGTCAAATATTTTTAAAACAATATAAAATAATGAACTGCAGATGCTGGAGATCTGAAACACACCAAAACAAATCGCTGGAGAAACTCAGCCAGCTTAACAGCGTTTGTGGAGAGAACACACAACTAACATTTCAAGTCCAATGTTCGCAAAGATCATTGGACTCGAAATGTTAACTTTTTTGCTCTCCATAGATGCTGCTAGACCTGCTGAGGTTTTCTATTAAAAAATAGTTATCGATTCAACACGTATTTAAATGGAATTGCAAATTTTCCTTACAGACAGTTTTGCAATGGAGTAGCAAAAACAGGGTTGATATGGAGCAGCAGCTCTTGAAGGACTTCTAACTTCATTCCCTGCATCCCTACATTGAAAATGCTCCTTGTGTTGCTGAGAATTATGAGTTGCAAGTGTCAGTTTTTTTGGTAAACTGTGTTACACCTTGTCATATTAGCTCTGGCTTACACTAGTGCAAGTCATTGCATTCAGAAAGCTATTCCAGGTCCTCATACTGTTATTGAGATTTCGTGAACAGTCTTTATCTTTAAAAAGAAGCAACATTTGAGATTGAAGCCAAGGAGTAACAAAATCGCTCCAACTTCAGTCATAGCAGATGTGTGAAATCAGTTTACTGAAGTGATGATTACTTGAATTCGTGAAAACAAGAACAATTAGCCCTATCAGATCATCAGAAGCAAGCATCCAAGGTGTGAAAGCAAAGACATTTACTGCAAAATGAGAATCCGGGGTGTTGATGGGGTCATCATCCACACCAGCACAAACAAACCCACAGCAGTCATTTCAGAAATGATATAAAGAAAAATAGGAAACAAAATCCAAAAATGTGCAGGATAGGTGGATTGGCCACACTTAAAGTGCCCATGGTACACTAGGTGTGTTAACCAAGGGAAATATGGGGTTACGGGAATAGTGTGGAGGGGCTGGGTGGGATGCTGTTCAGAGAGTTGGTGTCAACTCAATGGGTTGAATGGCTTCTTTCTGCACCGTAGGGATTCTAGGATTATAGAAAATAGAATTTTGGAAATAAGTTCCTACTGATACCTGGAAAAAATAAGCAAAGTTATTATTTTATTAACAGTTAAGTAATTAAACAACAACCAGAGACTCCTAGACTTGATGAGGAGATGCTTACATGGAATTTGAATGAGTGTTGAAACTCCATCCAATTAGGGACAAATTTCTGTCTTATCCTGATCGGGTTAAAACTAATTTTGAAAAGTTTCAGAATATTTATAACTCAGAAACAGACCATTGAGCTCAGCTTACCTGTGTCAGTGTTTATACTCCATATGAGTCTCCTTCCACCTTCCCCATCTCACCCTATCTATAATGTTCCACATCCTTTCTCCTTCCTGCACATATGCAGATTTCTTTACATGTCTCTCCTCAACTACTCCAGACAGTAAGGAGTTCCACATTCTCATTACTTTCTGGGTAAAGATATTTGCTCCTGAATTCCTTATGTGATGCTCAGAGGGTTGTTTCTTTTAATGAAACATTTCATTGTCTGGTTTAAATTATTTCATGTTTAAATGGACTCTTGGTGGATTTTTAAATGGCTACCATTGAACACAGAATGGCCACTCTGGCTATTTCTAGAAGCTTCCTACCAACACTAGAACAAATGTGAATTTGTCACCTCCTGAAATGTCAACACTCCTTGCATTAAATAATATTGGCGCCGAATCAGCACAAAAAAGACAGCTGGAATTCACTGTTGCCTGACTTTGTGCTAGTGACTCCACAGTTATCTGCTACAAAACACAATGGTTGATGAGGGGACATCATTTGCATCGTTAGCTGAGTGTCTCAACCCAAAACTCCTGTTATGTGACTGAAGCTGTTGTTTGTTCGAATCATCTTGAATTGTTCAGTTTCTGGGTTACTTTCATCAGTCTACTTTCGAAGATCTGAGTTGTGGAAGGAATTCTTTACTTGGCCTGTGAACTGAAGCAATTCCCAGTTTATAACTCGACCTTTCACCAGCAGTTTGATAGTGGCAGAGGGGACTTCTACTCTTAGCCAATTGAAATTTTCGCGTCACCAATGAACAATAACGTGTTGTAGCTGCTCAGTCATGTAAACCAATTCTTATATCTTAACATAGAACATAGAACAACACAGTACAGGAAGAGGCCATCCGGCCCCCAATGCTATCCCGAACATGCACCAAATTAAATTAATCCCTTTTGCCTGTCTTTGGTCCATATTCCTCCGTTCCCGTTCTGAGGAAGGGGCCCGAAATGTTAACTCTGTTTTATCTTTCACAGATGCAGCCAGACCTGTTGAGCTTTTCCAGCAACTTCTGTTTTTGTTCCTGATTTACAGCATCCACAGTTCTTTCGGTTTTTATTTCCTCTATTTCTTGCTTATTCATGCGCTCATCTATAAGTCCCTTAAATGCTCCTACCATATCTGCCTCCCCCACCATCCCTGGCCGTGCATTCTAGATCCTACCAATCTCTGTGTAAAAGACTTGCCCCTCTTTTGAACGTTCCCCCTCTCACCAGAAATAGTTTTAGAACTTTGGGGAAAAAGATTCTGACCGCCAACACTATCAATGCATGTCATAATTTTATAGACTTCCATCAAGTCTCCCCTTGGCCTCTGCCGCTCAAGAGAAAACAACTTGAGTTTTTCTAGCCTCTCCTTATAGCTCATACCCTCTAATCCAAGCAGCATCCTGGTAAACCTCTTCTGCGCCCTCTCCAAAGCCTCCACATCCTTCCTGTAATGTGACGGCCAGAATTGAACACAATACTCTTTTCTTCCTTGGATGAGAGTGCATAAGTGCGTTGTGAATCATTTGTCATTCTAAAGGGAATCAGACAATTATTTGGAAAAGAGCAATGTACAGGATTGTGAGAAAAAAGTGAGAGAATGGCATGAATTCAGACACACTTGCCACAGAGAGCTGTGGGGGCAGAATCCTTGTGTATGTCTAGGACTGAGATAGGTAGATTCTTGAGCAGTAGGGGAATCAAGGGTTATGGGGAAAATATAGGAAAGTGGACTTTTGGATCAGCCATGATCCTACTGAACAGCAGAACAGACTTGAAGGGCCGAACGGTCTCCTCCAGTTCCTATTTCTTATGGTCTTATTGTGTTTGTAGAGATGGCACAACATTGATTGGCTGAATGGCCTCGTTCTGCACAGGAACAACTCCATGAATAGTTCCAACTTAAATTAATTTACAAGGTCATTTGTTTCTTTCTGAACAGGAACAAACCTCTTGTAATACAAGCATCTTTATTCACTACCTGCTTCAAGTTCAGTGAAATAAAACGAAGCAGTTAAAATGAAGCTAAATCCTTTATGGCCCCATTGTTATTGATTGGCTGCTTAATCATATTGGAGAAAACAGTATTACTTTCACAGATTAGTGAATAGAAAGCTCAGAATTTGAAAAACAGCCTGCAAGTTGATTTTTCAGTCTTTGTTAGCCTTAGCAAAATCCTATAACTGAATCACAAATGACATTACTGGTTGGGCAATGGAAGTGAATAAGCTGCTGAGGACAGGAAGGTCTGAAAGCCACTTAAATCCTGCAGATTCAAATGCTAATTCCAAATGTAATTTCAGCCAAGAATTGAAAGAGGAAGCTTCATGCTACAGTGCCCACTGTAGGGCAAGGCAGCAATCGCCAGACAGACTGCCCAGGATTCTCACGGCCTGTCAACCCCTGAGTGAGTCTGGAGTTATTAGATGGAAAATAAATTGTGCTTATTGTCCATATTGGCAAATATTAGACTGATATATTAAAGGATAAATAGTATTATAAAAACACAATTTAATCACAGTAACAATCACATTTTGATAAATTTTTGATATAAAGATCTTAGCGTAGTTACAGTATGTTTATTTACATCTTGTGCTCTGGAGATGCTGTGCAGGAATTATACCTTGACACAGCCTATATAAAGGGTTTGGATCACTAATAATGTAGATTACATATCAATCTTATGGATATCTCTACATAAAATGACATTGACCACCTGGTTACATATCTTATTGTTTGTGGGACAACGGTGAGACATGGCTACCATGTTTTCTACATTACAACAGTGCCTACCATTCAAACATACTCCTTAAGTTATCATGTGTTTTGGAATGACTAAAGGTCATGAAAGACGATATCAAAATGCAAATTCTTGTGTTTAACACCTTTCTTATTAGTGTGGGTACTTTCTAGCCACTGCCCTGCAAATTGGCTGCATGTGGGTGCCAGAGCCTACGGGACTGCATGTCACTCTGGAGGCTGCACGCTGGCTCCCCTGCTACTTACACAGCTAGATCCCAGACAATGTCCTGCCAAGACCCATTCTGGCTGGAACCTGGATGCAATGATGCTGGCATGGGCTTCTATGAGATAGCAGTCTGTTGACCTGGTGTCTGCCACTACCTCATCACCCACTTCCTCATTAACCCTCAACTCCCCTTCTTTCTCATCTAAAGAAGCACCTGGCTCTTCCGTCTCCCCATCTGCCAACCTCTCAACCTCAGTCCACAGTGAGGCTGTGCAGGGGTTGACAGGCTGTGAGAATCCTGGGCAGTCTGTCTGGCGACTGCTGCCTTGCCCTACAGTGGGCATCTTCTGTCACCCAGAAGACAATTCCACAGTTGCTGAGGTGGGGGTGAGGGAAAA
Source organism: Ginglymostoma cirratum (assembly GCA_024137785.1). Lineage (NCBI taxonomy): Eukaryota > Metazoa > Chordata > Chondrichthyes > Orectolobiformes > Ginglymostomatidae > Ginglymostoma > Ginglymostoma cirratum. The sequence goes on from JAHRHZ010000134.1 coordinate 753,992, forward strand.
CAATTGTGGCACCTGAGAGTGAGTGAGGATGTAGGAATCACCAGAGCTCCCTGGCTAATAATTAAGTGGAAGGGCTGAATTCCCTTTCAGCTGCTGTGCCCCCAGAGGATTCTCAATGCCACACATGTGAGGTCAACTCGGCCCCCTGACCCTATGGAAAGAAAGCATTGATCAAGAATCCCACGGCTCTCAGGGTCTGTGGTGAATCTCACCAAACCATCGAGGACATTGGTGACTTCCCTGCTGTGTTCAGGAGTGGCAGACTGGCACAAATGCCCCTTGCAGAGATATGAGAAGACTTGTAGAAATAGACAGTCAATGCCTCAATAACATTTAAAGCCAGTGATACCGATTTGCCCCCAGTCCCCAATCCATGAGGGTCTTCCTGAAGGAACTGGCAATGCTGAGGGACAGAAGTCTGTGCCACTCTCGGTTGGTATGGCCTCTCTGACATTTGCAGCTATATTACAGTATGAATAAGATTGTAGTATACACTTCCTTCCATGGTATGTTTGATTCTGTGCCACTGCTCAACATCATGCTGGCCCTGGACTGGGCACATCCTAAGTTGCAATATTTTCACTGGAACCCCTTGTAGGTGTTGAGTCGGGATCCAGTCCTGGTTGTGTTCCACACTCTGCGAGTTGCTCTCCTGGTGTGCCGGAGCTAGCAGTGGGCACACTCGACACACCTTGCCTGCCTGAAGTGAACGACAAATAAAAAAAGGCAGCAATGATCTGGTCAGCACAGTCTTTGAAGAGCCTTCCCACGTCCTAAACACTTTTACCAATGGGAAATCCTGAGCTGGGGGTGGGCCATGCACTGATCTACATCTAGCACACCATTGGACAGCTCAACGTTTGACCTGGATGCAGAGACATCTTCATGTTGTCACAGCTATGTCTGTGGTCACTCACACACTGACTTTGGAACTGGAAGCCACCACCCTGCACTCCCAGGCATCTTTCACTTTCTGTCTATCGCCCTTGTCCCTCACTCCGTCACTATCACCTTGCCTCTGTGAAGCTCAAGTTAACTCCCATTACCTTTGACCAATTAATATTCATCCTAGTGCTTTGAGTCTATCAGCATTGGTGCAAATCTAACCCCAAAGGTACTCTTAGATCTGATAGTGTCATGTTTCAATGAGGATGCATGGCATCTTGATAGTATTGGAAAGCATGATTGACTTTGATTTTCTGCCAATTTAATAACCAACTTCCGTCCTGTTGTTGGGAAGCAGAGGATTTGTCTGCTGCTCAGTTAAAGTGCCGCTGAACACCTTGTTTCCCACTGAAGACAAAAAATGCTGGAGATAGCAGTTGGTCAGGCAGCATCCATGGAGAGAAAGCAAGCTAATGTTTCGAGTCTAGATGACTTTTCATCAGAGCTGAAGTCCTTCTACCTTGTTTCCCACCCCTGAGAACTTCACAAGGTGCCTTCTGACATTTTCAATCTTCATCACTTATTTACAAATTTAAATCCAATTTATGTGATTTCTGTTCTGAAGAACAGTCATATTAGACTTGAAAAGTCTGTTCCTATCTCCTCAGATGCTGCCAGACCTGCAGAGTTTCTCCAGCACTTTCTGTTTTTAGTTGAGATTCCCAGCATCTACAGTATTTTGCTTTTATATAAAAGTTCTTTATGGTTCTCACAGCTTTGTCAAGTTCTAAATAAGCTAATTTAACATTAAATAAGTAACTATCCAATTGGAGTCCTATGCCTTGCAGAAACTTCCTGTAATTGTGACACTCACTTCCCCTCACGTATTTCCAGTTAGCTTTTTTTCTCATACATTCACTTGGCCCATTGCTTCTCCAAACCATTTAAGAATGATATGCAACATTAAATTTTCAGATAAAACTTCATTTTTCAGAGACACCATTAGTCAGAGACAGTGAGTCACCCTTCCCTAAGACTCTACCACAAGCTGAAATAGTTTTTCTGTATCTAGTCTATCAGTTTTTTTTAATAAATCCTGGAGATCTCAATTAAATCACCCCTGAGGGAATGCAAGTCCAGCTTCAATATTTCTTCAGTATACTTTCGCTCGGTTAATATTCGAAGAAATCAGTGTGTGCTGGGTAATGTTCTCTCTAAGCTGCAAAGCCACTGTCGTGCCTACACCTTGCCAAGTCATTCACTTTGGGTCATTCTAGCCACAGACCTCAGAGTACAGCAGCTGGAGGAACTGCAGGGAGTGTAGGCACTAGCTACATGTACCCATCGACATCCAGCCTTTTCTCAACTCAACAAAAAATAATCACACCAATCCTTTTTCGGTCAAAAATGAATCTCGCACTTTCTTGCCAGGAATTTAATCTGTCACAGTTCTGGCCACACACGCATCGATAAACTGCGACTAGTGGAGTCCCTCAGGGATCCTTGCTGGCACCAGAATTATTTCAAAATATTAATGGATGAGGAAAGTGAATGTATGATAACCAGATTTGCAAAAATAGTTGGAAAGGCAAGTAATGAGGATGACATAAAGTGTCTGCGAGGGATAAGGGCAGGTTTAATGAGAGGGCAAAAACTTGGCAGAATATAATATGGGAAAATGTGAGGTTATGCATTTTGGGAGGAAGAATAGAGAAGCTGAAAATTAACTAAATGAAGAAAGACTGCAGAAAGCTATGGAACAGAGGGATTTGTGAATGCTTGTGCATGAATCACAAAATCTAGCACCCAAATTCAATGCAACATCTGCCTTTATTTCAAAGGAAATGGAATACAAAAGTAGGAGTATTTTGCTTAAACTACACAAGGCATCAGTCAGACCAAAGCTGGAACAGTTTGGGTCCCCTCATCTAAGGCATTTGAGACAGTCTGAATGTAGAAAAATGAGAGGTGACCTCATTGAAATACAGACAATTCTTAGGGGACTGACAGGGTAGATGTGGAAAGGCTGTTTCCCCTTGAGGGAGAGACCAGGACCAGAGGGTGTAATCTCAGAGTAAGGGGTTACACATTTAAAACAGAGATGAAGTGGACTTTCTTCTCTCAGAGGGTAATGAGTCTGTGAAATTATTTACTGCCAAGGCCCATTGAGAGCTAGGTCATTAAGTATATTCAAGGCTGAAATAGACAGGTTTATAATCATTAAGGGAATCAAGAGTTATGAGAAAATGGTAGGAAAGTGGAATTGAGGATTATCAGATCAGCCATGATATCAGTGAATGGCAGCACAGACTCAATGGGCTGAATGGTCTACTTCTGCTCCTGTGTCTTATGGTCCCTTTGTCACTGCGCTACTTACTATGCCACTAAACCTTGTGTGATCTGTAAACTTGAATGTGTGACTCTCTATGTATTGTTTAATTAATGAATATGTACTGAGCACTGCTGTTGTTCCAGTGCATGTTCATGTCCTGTTACTGTTTGAGGACCATGGCTTGTTAGTTTATGGGTATGATTGTTGTTGTTGACTGATTAAGAAGCAAGAGATCAAACCACTCAGGAATCATGAGCCTTAATGGACTGTGAACACACATAAAGAAACTTCTCAAACACCTTCTGGAAGTCTCCATCTATAAACATTTCCCTACCAATTTCTTTAACTCCTTAAACGATTGTGATCTAATTAAACATTACCTGCCCTTTACAAACTCATGTTGATTCTAATCATCTCAATTTTTCTTTCCAAGTGTTGATTCATTCTACCATTAAATCTGGATTTTAATTCCCCACAGAAGATGCTGGACCGACACATTTCACAATTTCTTGGTCTCTCTCACCCTACTTTCTTAAATAATAGGATTACCTGTACAGTTTTCTAATCTAAGGGAGCAATTTATGAATCAGGAGAACTTTGGAAGATTATGATGAAGACGTTGGCAATTTAATCACCTACTTCCTTCAAAACCCTTGGGTGGAAACAGTCAGACTGTGGACTTCCGTGAGTCTTTCAGTGCCATTTTTGTCTAATACTTTATCTTCAGTTTGAGTTTCTCTGGATTGACAGACAAAGTATATTCTTGCTCTACTGAGAATACTGACACAAAGTAATTATTCAAAAACCTGCCATTTCCTTATTCACATTTGTAATATTACCTGCGTCTGTTTCAAATGGCCCATATTACCCTCCACTGCCCTTTCTCTTCCAATATAATTGCAAAAACCTTTTGGGTTAATTTTGATATCCCTCACAGGATTTGTTTCTTTTCGCCCTTTCTGCAGCATGACAATCTTTATCTTTTGTTGCTGTTCTTTATATCTCTCCTAAGGCCCTGCAGCTACCCTATCCTTCAATATTGACATCCATTTTCTTTTAGTTTTATGTGTTATCTCTGACATCTTTTGCTGTTTCATTTGGTAGTTAGAGCTTTTCCCCCGAGGGCCAATGCAGATTCTGTATGAAACTGTGTTCTTCTTTTTATTACCTCCCACTTCCATCTGCAGTTTTACCTGGTAATTGTTTTGACCAGTATGTTGTATCTGTCTCAGCTTGTTAGATTTAAATCTGAAATCTCAAAAACTCTATGTTTCTCCTTTACAGACCTAAGTTTGAACTTGATCGTATTACTAGGTAAATGCTCCTTTGTTGCTAAATTATTAGGTTAGTCCGGCCCATTGCTTATATATGTTTTGTTATGTATCTACCTGAGAAGGCAAAGGGACGTACCAGTTTCAGTTTTATGGTGACAACAATTTGCATTTATGTAGTACCTTCAGCACAGTAAAATATCCAAAGGACATTTCATAAGACTATTGTTAAACAACATCTGACATTGGGGCAGCATGGTGGCTCAGTGGTTAGCACTGCTGCCTCACAGTGCCAGGGACCTTGGTTCAATTCCAGTATCAGGTGACTGTCTGTGTGGAGTTTGCACATTCTCCCTGTGTCTGTGTGTGTTCCCTCCAGGTGTTCTGGTTTCCTCCCATAGTCCAAATACAGGCTCCCATATACAGGCTAGGTGGATTGGCCATGCTAAATTGCCTGTAGTGTTCAGGGGTGCATAGATTAGGTGGGTTGTAAAGGAATGGGTTTGGGTGGGATGCTCTGAGGGTGGGTCTGGATTTGTTGCACCAAAGGGCCTTTTTCCATAGGTTCTGTCTTCCTATGATGAAGGCACACAAGGAGACTTGAGGACATATGACCAAAACATGGTCAAAGGAGTGCCTTAAGAGAGACAGAGACATTTAGAGGTGGGAGTTCCAGAGCTCAGTACCAAAGCACCTGAAGGCACAGACAGCAGTGATGGAGAGATTAAAAACAGTGCCAGAAAAAAGCTGTGACTACCTGGAGGAGCACTGATGTTTCAGCGCAGTAGGGAGTTACAGAGATAAGGAGGATGAGATCATGATGGGATTTGAAAATAGGGAGGAGAATTTTAAAATCAAGGCCTTGTTACGACTACCAGGAGTGTTCACCACATGCTCAGTGAACTCTCAATTGTAATAGCTCTAGCAGGCCCCTATTAATTTGTAATGGTTCTTGCTTAAGCAGATCCGGAGGCAAGCTTTTGTTCAAACTGGTTAAAAGTTATTTTACTGTAAATTATTACAGAGGGCTCTGTTGTGTTGAAGAGATAAAATTATGAACAAGAAATTGCAGATATCAAGGTTAAACTCAGGGTAGACAAGAGAGCAGAATACTCACATGTCAAAAGTCCCACTTAAAGAGGAATTGAAGAGTTTAACATTTGAGGCCCTGCAGCTGTGCCATGTTCTTACTCAGGTAGACCAACAGAACAGCAGATGTAGGGTTACTTGCTATTCAAGAATTCTGTGGTTTCAGCACTTCCACAACGCTTGGCTTTCCTTTCATAGAACACTGGTTGGCTTCTGTCTACCTTTGTTCTTTGTTATCCCATAGTTGAACCATCCCCTGATCCTAGTCCTCAAAGCTTTCTCATGGAGATCTATAAACTGACTGTTCTAAGACAGATTTCTCCATACAATTCAAAATGTTGGTGTGCTGATGTTGGGTTCCACGAAGCAAAGAAATCAAAAATGTTGAGCATCTTTGAAGAATTTCCTCTTGGCTGCTGTTTCTCTTCAAAATTGGAATTCTCATACCTCCATTGTCTGTTTTCAACTTTCTGGTTTTTCAAAAGTTCTTAGGTTTCTGGGCATGTCCCTCTGCAATCCACTTATGGCTAGCATCTATACAGTGAGGTGACTTGTAGCAGCCCCATTGTTTTGACGTCTTACGTCTGGTTGGTGCCAGATTAATTTTTTTTAATATAAAAACATATAATTGTCATAGGCCCTCAGTGCGTGATAGCACTGCTCAACTGGAATCAGTGTAGGTCAATGAATACAGGGCTGAGTGGAGATGAATGTAGGTCAGAATATGACAGCAGAGCTTTGGATGTGTTCAAGCTTGTGGAGAGTGAAAGAGACAAAGGTGACCAGGACAAACGTTCAAACAGTCAAGCCCACAAGACAGTGTGGTACTCCATCAGTACTGCACCAGTGTGGTCAGCTTGGAATGTGTGAGGCTTGAACTCATACAGTTCTGACCTAGAGGCAAAACAGAACCCAGAAAGAGCCCAAGATTCTGCAAAACCTCCCTTGCACCATTTTGCTGAAATTCAGAAGCAATCATTGTTTGTTGTCTCTATGTAAATGCTTCAAATCTGAAAATGATCATCGCAAATAGATTTTTTTTTTCTTCTTGATGTCATCCCTGCTGCTGTAAAATGAAAAGTTTTCAGGTAAAGGTTTACACAGACCAAGAGACAGTGAATTTCAATCTGAAAGAGCAAACAATTTGGATAAAACAAACTCTATTTAGTGGTGGCAGAGGGTTGTAATTTCACACCAGAAACAGTTTAATGATTGCAGCAGCACCAGCATCAGAGAATGAACAGGGAGCCATGAGAAAATATTCCAGCTTAAAACTGCTCCTGATTCCTGTCAGTGCTCCACCAACTCCAGAAAACCCAATCCCCAGTTCTATCAAACTCCAAACCACTTGCTCACAGACAAATAGGTAAAGACCATATCACTGGATAATTCCAGAACTCCCAGTCAAATTCTCAGGTCGTCTGGCAGCTGGTGGAATTTAAATGTAATCAATGTATCTGACTTTCAAAGTGAGTCTAACAGTGACTATAAAACCACTGCCGATTATTGTAAAAGCCCATCTGGTTAACTAATTTTCATTAGGGAAGGAAATCTGCCATCTTTTACTGCTCTGGCCTATATGTGACTCCAGACTCGCAACAATGTGGGTGACTCTTAGCTGCCCTCTGAAGTGGCCTAGCAAGCCACTCAGTTGTACCAAACATCTACAAAAGCTGATAAGGGAATGACACAAGTCCAATGACAGCATCGACCAAGCCACCAAAATGATAACTTGCAAACCCAGCTCTCTCAACCCTGCACAGTTTTCCTAATTAACTACTCAGGTTTTTTGCAAAAATTAGGAGAATAGTCCTACAGATTAGTAAAGCAAAAACCTGAACCAGTCGTACCCATGGAGTCATACCCTACTGACGCCACCATCACCATTCCTTGATGTGTACTGTCCCACCTGCAGGACAGACCCATCAGAGGTGGTGGCAGAATGGTATACAGTTCAGAGAGACCTATTCTGTGAGTCTTCAAAATTGACTCCAGACCCCATGCAGTCTCATGGCTTCAGGTCAAACATGTACAAGGAGGCCTCTTGCTGGTTAACAGCTACCCTCTTGGTTGATGAATTGGTACTCCTCCATGTTGAACAACACTTTGAGGAAGTGCAGAGGGTAGCAAACTGTACTCTGGGTGGGGGATTTCAATATCCTCCACAAACAGTGGTTCAGGAGCACAAATACTGATCAAACTGGTTGGGTCCTAAAGGGCGGCTTGGTGGCTCAGTGGTTAGCACTACTGCCTCACAGCACTAGGGACCTGGGTTTGATTCCAGCCTCAGGCGACTGTCTGTGTAGAGTTTGCACATTCTCCCCGTGTCTGGGTGGGTTTCCTCCGGGTGCTCCAGTTTCCTCCCACAGTCCAAAGATGTGCAGGCTAGGTAGATTGACCATGCTAAATTGCCCATAGTGTTCAGGGAGGTGTAGGTTAGGTGGGTTATAGGGGGATGGGTGTGGGTGGGATGCACTGAGGGTCAGTGTGGACTTGTTGGGCTGAAGGGCCTGTTTCCACCCTGTCAGGATTCTATGATGACGTAGCTGCTAGACTGGGTCAGTTACTGAGGGAACCGACAACAGGGAAAAAATACTTAACCACAATCTTACCAATTTGCCTGCTGTAGATGCATCTGTCCATGATAATATTGGTAGGTGTGAGCATTACACAGCCCTTGGAGAGATAAAGCCCTATACCTACTTATGCTCCAACTTTATTTTTTTTATTCATTCACAGGATGAGGGTTTCACTGGCTGAGCTAACATTTATTACCCACTCTTAATTACCCTGGAAAAGGCAGTAGTTAACCTCTTTCTTGAACTCCTGCTGTTTTTTTGGTGTAGGATCACCCATTCTGCTGTTAGAAAAAGAGTTTTAGAATCTTGACCCAATGACAGTGAAGAAACAGTGAAGATATGTTTCCAAGCCACAATGGTGAGTGGCTTAGAGGGGAACTTGTAGGTGGTGGTGTTCTCAGGTATCTGTTCCCTTTGACCAATGCCATAGTAGTGGTCATGGGTTTGGAAGGTGTTGTCTAAGGATCTTTGGTGAATTTCTGCATTGCATTTTGTAGCTGGTACACACTGTTGCAATTGAGTGTCAGGGCTGGAGGGAGTGGATGTGGTGCCAATCAAGTGGACTGCTTGGTCCTGGATGGTGTTAAGTTCTTGAGTGTTGTTGAAGCTGCACTCATCCGGGCAAATGGGGAGTATTCGATCACACTCCTGATTTGTACCTTGTAAATAGTGGACAAGCTTTGGGGAGTCAGGAGGTGAGTTACTCGCTGTGATATTCCAAACCTCTGACCTGCTCTTGCAACCATTGTATTTATGTGGCTACCTCAATTCAGTTTCTGTCAATGGTAATCCCCAGGGTTGTATTATTTGAGCACTTGTTTAGTATTACATTGAAAAAATATTACTTTAAATTTATAAATTTATTCTTGACATGTGGGCAAGATGGAAGGTCAAGTCTCTCTCCCTCCCTAGTTGGCCTGAGAATGCATTGGTGGACTTTCCCTTTGAATTATCAATTATCCACACGGTGTCACAACTCCAGAGTGATACAGACCTTGCAACAAGTGAGATAAACCATTTGGCCCATGTGGCCTATACTAGTGTTAATGCCTCAAACAAACATTCTCCCATCTAACTTCATCTCACTCTATCAGCATGTCCTTCTGCTCCTCCCTCCATTACATTTGCCCATGTACATTTTTGAAAATGGCAAGTCAAGTTAAGAAAGTTGTTAGAAGGGTATTTGCTATGATTGGGCTTATTAATAGAGGAATAGAATGTTAAAATGAGGAAGGTATGTCAATCCATTATTGAACAATCCCATTATTAAACTATTGGTGTATTAGCGTCAGATGGAATATTGAGCCAGTTCTGGTCACCACACTTTGGGAATGACAATGGATAGAGAGAAGGTGAGGTTTAGAGAGACCGGAGAAATTAGAATTTTCTCCTCAGGACAGAGAAGGTGCATGGGAGATGAAGGGATTGGAGGGATTCAAAATCAAGCTGTTTTTTAGGAGTGTGAATAAAAGGGTTCTTTTCATAGAAGGGTGACTAGTAACTAGAGAACACAGGCTAAAAGTTATTGGCAAAAGTGAGAGGAGACATGAGAAAACATTGGTCCACAGTGTGTTGTTCTGATCTGGGATGTGCTTCGTGAAAGGATCAGGTAAAATCAGATATAGCAGTATCTTTCAGAAGGGATTGTCATGATATATCTCTCAGGTCTCTATGAAGACTGGGGATTGAGACTGATTGAATAACTCTTTCGATGAGCTAGCACAGGAAATGATGGGTTGCATGGTTACTTTTCTTGCTGTATCATTCCTTCTAAAACTACCAATGTGCTGTAATCCCTACCCGTAGAGAACTATAACTTCCAAAAAGAGATTTGAACTTCCAGTCAATAGCTGAAAGAATGGCATGACGGAATTGCAACAAATGACTGAAAAAGACAGTATTGACTAAACATGATTCCACCTTATGTGGGTAACATACTTTAAACTGTAAGTAATAACATTTCTCTTGTACATTATCTTGCATCACACTCTTTATTCAATTACACTTTTTAACAAAGCATCCACAATTCATTCTGCTTCTAAAGAGTTTCCCTGTTTCATGGAGCTGTATATTTGAATGACTGTTTCCAGGCACTTGCTCAGTTTATGAAATCCACCAGCAGCAGTAAAATGTGTTCTAAAGATCTTCCTCTCTCCGGTAGTGCCAGGAAAACTTTCTCCGAATCTGTAATTGACTGCAGGAAGCATCATGTTAACCAGAGACCGTCCCTCTCTTGCATCTGGCAGTGACAGCTCACAAATCCAAGCAACATCCATCTCCTCTGGCCACCCAGAATGAAAACTGCGGTCTGTTTGGGATATTGATTGATTTATAACGAAGCTTATAACCGCACCCCAATAACAGCAGTTCTCGACCTGTTTTCCCGATCTTTAATGCTTTTTTCTGGTGGTGTTTTAGCAGAATAGCAGGCAACCCCTTGTGAAAAGTCACTTCAGTCTTCTTCCCTCCGTCCTACAGCTGTTTGCAACTGCCACTTCAGAGAACGAGAGTGGGAGTTCTACACACAACACACACAGATACACAATGCATATAGACACACATGTATGCCACACACACACATACAGTCTTATTCATTCTCTCAGACACAAACGCACACACAGACAGACACAAACACGCACACACATAAACACACACACAAACACACGCGCGCGCGCGCACACACACACAACATCACTGTTTGTTCCAAAGGTTCAGAAGGGGTTGGACCACAACTTTATAGAAGTTATAATCTTCAAGGTTACCACAACTACCATTAATGCTGTGTGACTCCAGCTAACACCGTCAATCCCTAGCAATGGCCACATGTAATTCCTCAGTAAAAGTGATAACTGTAGCTTGATGGGACCCTTACCTGATGCAATAGATTATGGATTTAAGACCTTGTCCACAACAGTTTGACTGACAACCTCTGGTGCAGCATTGAAGGAGTGTTTCAGTGTTAGGGATGCCATTTTCAGATGCAGTGATAAATCAAACTTCTGTTTGATCACTCAGGTGGATTCAAACATTCCATTGTGTGGAGCTGGAGAGTTCTTGTCAGTGCACCAGACAGTGTTTATCCCTCCACCAACATCAGAATAATGCCTGGTCATTATTACACGTTTTTTTGTGCGAGCTTGCAGTCCGTAGGTTGTAACAGTGACTACACATTAAACATACTTCATTGACTATAAAATGCATAGAGATGTTGTGAAAGGCAAAATATGGATGCCAGTCCATCTTTTAAAATGACTCTATTATTCATGCCCTCATGTTGTGATCGTAATTATGATTATTACAGAGATTTCATTCTGCAATATTCCAGAGGCAATTTCCTGGCATTTCCTTTTTTTATTTAATTTTGTCATTATTTTAATATTTCACAGGGAATCCTTATTTATTGTTATAGATGTAAGACAGAGGTATTGCAGTAGTGGTAGTGGTGAATATTTATTTATATGTCCCTTCTTGCTGGAACTGTGCTGGAATTGTTCAATCGGGTTTTCAGCTCTTATGTGTCAACTTACTACTAAAACTCCGTAGTGACTGCCTTCACATTGCTAAGCAGCCAGGAGTAACTGTTTCAGTCTCGGCTGGATGGTCTGAATACTGCAGGTAAATCTGGTGAAGTTGTGCCAGCTCTGTCAGTAGCAGGGCCAGGGAGGTGAAGTCGATTTAAAACTGGACCCAGATCTCCTGGTTCAGCTAGCAATAACTCTCCTCAAAGTTCAATGTACATTAACCTATTAACCTTCTGAAGAACTTCTGTGCCATTAGGCTTTTTCCCGAGTGACTCATGGGAACTACAGTTCTCTGGTGAGATTAACATGTTATGTTGCAGAAGGAGAGCACTCAGTCCATTGTGCCTGCACTGGTTCATTAAATAAGCATCAGTACATAGTATGAGTCTTTTGCTTTCTACCCCTACCCTTAACATTATTTTTATTCAAATAATTTTCCATGCTTCAATTGAACCTGTCTCCAGCACACTTCCAGGCAGTCGATTCCACAACCTAACTATTGCTGAGTGAACAAGTTTTTCTTACTTTAGTCTTACATCTTTTGCAGATCTTTAAATCTTTCTCTCATGATCTTGTTTCTTTATGAGCAGGAATAGCTTCTCCCTATCTACTCTATCCAGTAAATTCATGACTTTGTAAACCTCTATCAGATCTCCTCTTAGCTGTCTTCTCTCCAAGGCGAGCAGTCCCAACTTCTTCAATTCATCCTCATAGCTGAACTGCTAGAACCATTCCTGTCAATTGCTTCTGCGCTCTCTCTAATACATTCACATCTTTTGGTTTGATTTCATTTGATTTATTATTGTCACATGTACCTAGGTACAGTGAAGAGTTTTGTTCTGCATGCAGTACAGGTAGGTCATACCTTAAAAAGTGTGTAAGGGTAATAGAACAAAATGAGGAAAACAAAGTTACAGCTGCAGAGAAGGTGCACAAAGAGCAAAATCAACATTAAATGCAATGAGGGGGCACTTGAAGAAGGAGCGAGACTCTGAAAGCTTGTGTTTGCAAACAAACCTGTTGGGCTATAACCTGTGATTTCTGACCTTGTCCAGTCCAATCCAATACTGGCACCTCCTCATCAACATTGAATTTGTAACTTGAAAGGTCCATTCAGAAATCTAATAACAATGCAGGAGAAGCTGTTCTTGAATCTGCTAGTACATGTGTTCAAGTTTTCGTATCTTGGAAGAGATTAGAATTGGGGTGGAAGGGGTCTTTGATTATGTTGACTGCCTTTCTGAGGCAGCAAGAAGTATAGATGAAGTCAATGGATGGAAGGTTGGTCTGCGAAAGGGACTGGGCTGTGTTCAGAACTCTTTGTAGTTTCTTGCGGTCCTGGGCAGAGTAGCTGTCATACCAAACCATGATGTATTCAGACAGGATGCTTTCTATGGTGCATCTATAAAAATTGGTTAGAGTCTTTATGGACAAGCTGAATTTGCTTCCCTTCCTGAGGAAATAGAGCTGTCGTTGTGCTTTCTTGACCATTGTATCTATGTGGGAGCCCCAGGACAGATTGTTGGTGATCATCATTCCCAGCAACTAGACCATCTTGACCATGTTGACCATCTCCCCCTCAGCTCCATTGATGTAGATAGGGGTATGTCCTCCTCCTTGATTCCTGAAGTCAATGACAGTTCTTTCATTTTGCTGATGTTGAGGGAGATATTGTTATCTCTAAACCACACCACCAAGACTCTATCTTTCCTACAACATGGCACCCATAACCATACACAATACTCCAGCTGAGGTGTAACACATATCTTATGGAAATTGCGGAAAATTCTTCACTGGTCAGGTGAAACCTGACACATAGGAAGATGGTCGTGATTGTGGGAGGTCAATCATCTCAGCTCCAGGACATCGTTGCAGGAGTTCCTCAGGATCGTGTCCTCAGCCCACCATCTTCAGCTGCTTCATCAATGACCTTCCCTCCATCATAAGGTCAGAAGTGGGATGCTCACTGATGATTGTAAAATGTTCACCATATTTGACTCCTCAGATACCGAAGCAGCCCATGTCCAATGCAGCAAAGTCTGGACAATATCCATGCTTTGGCTGACAAGTGGCAAGCAATATTTGCACCACACAAATGCCAAGCAATGACGATTTTGAATGAGAGAAAATCTAATCCTTGACATTCAATGGTATCACGGAATCCCTCTCTGTTCTGGGTGTTACCAGCCAAATTAGACTCGTCGTATAACTACAAAGTGGCTACAGTGGCTACAAGGGTATGTAAGAGGTTAGGCATCCTGCAGCAATTAACTCACCTCTTGACTCCCCAAAGTCTGCCCGCCATTTACAAGGCATAAATCATCAGTGTGATGGATAACTCCTCATTTGCCTGGATGACAACATTCAAGAAATCTGACAGTGTCCAAGACAAGGCAGCCTACTTGATTTGCATCATACCCACTAATAGTCAGACTCTCCAGCACCGTTGCTCAGTAGTGGCAATGTGTACCAACTACAAGATGCTCTGCTGAAAATCATGAAGGCTGCTTAGACAGTACCTTCTAAACCCATGACCACTCCCATCTAGAAGGACAAGGGCAGCAGATACATGGGAACGTTACCATCTGCAAGTTCCCGTCCAAGCCACTCACCATCCTGACTTGGAAATATATCGCTGTTCTTCCACTGTAACTGGGTCAGAATCTAGGAACTCCCTCCCTAACAGCATTTTGGGTCTACCTACAGCACATGGAGCGCTCAAGGAGTAGCTCACCACCACCTTCTCAAAGGCAACTAGTTTTGGGGTTAATAAATACTGGGCCAGCAACAATGCCCACATTTTACGAGTGAATTAAAATGCCCCTTGTTTGCAAATCATTTGAAATGTTGGGAGTTCTTTGGCTTCAGGAATGTTCTCACTTGGTCCCAGAGTGCACTCCTACAAATGTGTTCAAGGATTAGTATTCATTGCGAGTAAAACAATTATTTTCCTGTCAGGATCACAGTGCTGATTTCAAATTCCTTTCCATCGCTAATATTTAAATATTTCTGATGACTCACTGTGAAGATAGAGGTAGAGACTGCTTGTAATCAGAACAATCTGCTCAGCCTTAATGAATCACTGACCTACAGGGACATTCTGACCTCACTGCATGGTTTGCTAATCTAATGTCATGCTATAACTCTGTGAAAGGAGCTGGATGTTGAGGGGCTGCTCTCACTTGTGGGCCATTGGTGGGAGTACTTGCCTTCAAAGTCATTGTGCTTGAAGAGACTTTTATTAATGATTTCAGCGTGGCTCTGGAATGGGTTTTTGTTGCTAATTGCAAAAAACTCAGATTCGCAATAAGTGTTCCTTCTGCTTATTGTGCTCAATGAGAGCTGTGGAGCTCTCAGCTTGTGGGATTAATTAGAGAAATAAAAGCTTTTGGCTGCAGAAATATCTTTCAGAACAATGACACATATGGCATAATAACCCTCTGTGGTACTGCAGCTGTTATTCAAACCATTATTAAAACTCAGACCCAGCACCATCTGAATGTATAATTAAACTTAGCAAGTGCCTTTTTTCTCCTTCTGTATTATTCTTGAAATATACTTGCTTTAACATTGGCTTGCTGGAATAAGATATACATTGCTAAATGTTACTTTTCATATGTTTATAATGTCTTTATTATAATGTCAAGTTTGTACAGATAGTTCTGCTATAACGCACGTTTCTTTAACACGAATCGGCTATAAAGCAATTGATGAATAGTGGAGATAACAAGGTGTAGAGCTGGATGAACACAGCAGGCCGAGCAACATCATAGGAGCAGGAAAGCTTGACGTTTCGGGCCTAGACCTGTTCGGATAATGTGAACTTTCTGCTGTACAGGTATATAGCGATTTTCTACAGCGGTTTCCCTATAACATGATTTTATATGGCGATTTTCTATAGGGTGATTTTCAATAGCCCGCGTCACACAAGAATGCAGGAGAACTACCTCTAGATGACATAAAAATAGGTGAGAAGGCCGGTGGTGATGATGACACAAAATGTCTGAAAGAGGGAAATGGACAGGCTAAGTAAATGAGCAAAAACAAGGCAGATGGAATATAATGTAGGGAAATGTGAGGTTTTGCACTTTGGCAGAAAGAACAGAGGAGATGAATATTATTTAAATGGAGAAAGATTGCAGAAAGCTGGAACACAGAGGGATTTGGAGTCTCCGTCCATGAACCACAAAATGCTGGTATCCAAGTTCAGCAGGTAATAGGGAAGTCATATTCATTTCAAAGGGAATGGAATATAAAAATGGGGAGGCTTTGCTAAAACTTTACAAGACACGAGTGAGACCACAGCTGGAACACTGAACAGTTTCTAAATCCCCTTGAGCTGCAACTTTCTGCAGTCTTTCTCTATTTAAATAATATTCAGAGCCTGTATTCATTCTGCCAAAGTGCATAACCTCATATTTCCACATTTTATTCTATGAACTAAGTTTCTCTTACTGACATCGCATATTTATATCCCCCTATTGTCTCATTGCATTATTCCCCACTATTTTTCTTCTACGTATTATTAGAAAATACCCAATGAACATGACCAATGTCTTTCATTCTGTTATCTTCATTCATATGGATTCTGCTTCTGTGCTCTGTTAGCTATGTCCCTGCTTTTAGCTACTGATATATCATCCCTAATATTTTATTCCTATTATCCCTAATTGCTTTCTTTTTAGATGTGGAGAGGGAGTGGGTTTGGAATAGACAACTGGAATTAATCAAGTTAAGAAGAGAGTAAAGAGACAATAGGCAATAAGAGCAGTTTTTCAGCTTGCTTGGGACGCCCTTGAAGGGAAAAGATATATCCAACTGGAAACAATTGAGATGACCAGCAATTCCAGCTGGAACCTAATTGGGATTTCCAATTGTACAGTTGGCTCCAGGAACTTTTCTGCTGTATTTACCTGAAATTAGTTAGAATTAGGTGGAGGCAGTTGACAGTTTGTTGGTTCTTTGAATTAAATCCTGATGTTGTGTTTTAACTGGGAGCGGTTGAACCCAATTTGTCCCACAGGAATCTCTCTGCTGTGTTCATCAAGCAACAGGAATTTCTTCAGAAGTGTTTCTCTGGGAACACTCCACTGGACAAATAACCATGCCTCCTTTGCTCAGCAGTGGCTCAAAAGGACAGCGTTCAGGGCCAAAGCAAATTTGGGCCTGATCAAAATAGATTGGATGCACGTTTTTTATTCATTTGTGGGATGTGGGTGTCACTGACTGAGCCCAGCATTTATTGCCTGTCCCTGGTTGTCCTGGAGAAGGTGGCAGTGAGCTGTCTTCCGCAGTTCACAAGTGAATAAAAACCGATACAACTGGAAATACAATGGGCTTTTCTCCTACCTCAGATTTATCTTCTGTGAGAAAACCTGCATGGTTCTGCCTCTTAATCTATAGCCAATCATATACTGAGGTTCTCACCATCCCTTTCATGTCATGGCCTGAATTTTCTTAATGCTGGAGATACTTAATGTCGAGTTTAAACAAAAAGGCCTAATTTTGGATATCCCACCCTTGATCCTGACACCCATCATTTTATGTGTGGGAGTGGGGGCAATGAGGAGGGGGTTTTGAGCTTTGCCTTTGGGTCCTGGAGGCAGCTGCACATGTAAAAGTATGCCTTCAATCAGATTGAATAGGATGTGAAAAACACAACTTGTGGGCTTCAGACTTCTTAGGAGAAAGCTCTTTGAAGAAGTTGAGTGCACCTTTGGAGAGATTCAGGGACACCTCTGGGAGAAGACAAGTGCCATTAGGGCCTATTAAAAATACACATGAGTGTGTGTAAAAAGTGAATAAACACATTGGAACTGTCAATGGATTTAAATGTTCTGCCTGTTAAATTGTGAAAGAAACTTTCTTTCCTGCAACCAGTGAATCATAGAATCCCTACAGCACGGAAGCAGGCCATTCAGCCCACTGAGTGTGCAATGGCCCTCCAAAGTGTGTCCCACTCTATACCTGTATCCCTGCTTTTACCATGGCTAATCCACTTAGCCTGCACAATAAGGGGCAATTTAGTATGTGCAAGGCACCTAACCTGCACATCTTTGGACTGTGGGAGGAAACCGGAGCGTCCGGAGGAAACCCATGCAGCCATGAGGAGACTGTGCAAACTCCACACAGACAGTCATTCAAGGCTGGAATGAACCTGGGTCCCCAGTGCTGTGAGGCAGCAGTGCTGACCACTCAGCCACCCTGGCTGCCTTCAAACTCTTTCCGGAGGGTGATGGAACCAAATCCAGTTCACATCGCTTCTGACCCCACTCACCTTGCTCTGCATCACAACAAATTTCAACTGCCTGGGCTACTTTCTCCTGAGTGGGGTTTGCAAAACCAAGAGTTTTCTATACTCTGCATTCCTGACTCAGGTACGAAAATTCAGGAATGTATTATGATTTTCCAAATAAGTCTTTTGCATTTTGAAAAGTCCAGAGATACAACATCTACAGAGGTATCTCCTCTATCACTTCATCAAAGGATTCAGTCAGGTAAGTCATTCGAAATTTGCTATTAACAGGATTGTCCTTTATTAGCCCATGCTTCTTCAAGGGGGCATTAATTTTATCCTTGACAACAGTTTTTCTCACCTCAACATTAAGATGTCTTAAAGTGATCAGGTTAACCTTTTGTAAAAGTGAATATAAAATTAGCAGTCCTTCAGTTCTCTGGTATCACTCCAGTACCCAAACAGAATTGAAAGATTGTGCCCAAATTTATTCTGCTACATTTACTCAGCAACTGAAAATCAATCTAATCTTGATCAAGTGACTGTTTTAAAGGGTTAACAAGACTCTAGGAATAGCGACTGAGCATGTGGTTAAGGAACGAGGTCAGAGTGATGTCAGATCACATGAAACTGGAAACTGAGTCTGTCAAGTTCCAGAAAGTCCCTCAACGTCTCATGTATGTGCATGTTCATGAACGTAAACTTCAACTTGCTACAGTGGCATTGAACCTTGAGTATTGTCATCCTAATCTACCCTTTCTATTATGCTGTATCCTAAACAATATCCTTACACTCTCTACCCCATCCCATTAAATTCATCCTCTTCTTTTGTGAAGATAGATGCAAAAGACTTTTGGATCACTATTGTGTTGGTCACTATTCTTTTCATTGTCTATCGCCCAGCACTTCTTTCTCAATTTGCTCCTGAAATTCTTTGTGTTTTGGGTTTGACTGTACTGAGCTGATATTTGTCACAAATAGTCCTTTTCTCTGTTTCATTTTTATCTCCACTTCCTTTGCTATCAATGAAAGATGAGCTCTGGATGTCCACTTCTCCTCCCTATTCTTGAACTGTATTGAACATACCTCCCCCCTGAAAACCGACTCGCACTTATTGTTTTCCTGCTGTCCCAAATCACTGAAACCAGCTCTTTAGATTCATAGAATAGATGCAGACCAGAGGCTATTCAGCCTGACAAGTCCGTGCTAGCTCTTGGAAAGATGATTTTAGCTGATCTGACTTGCCCATTGTCTTGAAAATGTTCTTTCTTCAGGTGTATATCCAAATCATGTTTGAATCTGTCTCACTACAACATCATGTTGGTTTACTTTGTTCTGCCTTTTATTGTTTCATGCAAACCTCAAGTCTGCGCTCGCAACTTTCAATCCTTCAATGGATAACAATTTATTTCTATTTTCTCTGATCGGATGCCTCACATTTTGAGCATCTTGATCCAACCCCCTCTCAATCCCCTCTTCTCCAGATAGGTTAGCCCTAGCTTCTCCAATCTATTGATGTTCCTGAAGTTCCTCATCCCTGGAACCAATCTTACTAAACTTCTCCACATTCTTTCAAAACCTTCACATCCTTCCTAAAGTGTAGTGCCAAGAATTGCACAGAATATTCGAGTTAAGGCCGAGCCAGATATTATAAAAGGTTTATCATAGCTTCTTGCCTTTTGTACTCGATGCCTCTATTTATAAAACTCAGTATCCTGTACGTCTTATGAAACATTTTCTCAAACTGTCCCGCGAGCTTCAATGATTTCTGTACATCTACACCCAATCCCTCCGTCCTTCACCCAGATTAGAATTGTACCCTTTATTTTATATTTTCTTTCCTCATTCTTTGGCTTAAAATGTGGCAGTTCACACTTCTCTGTATCAACCTTAAACTGCCACATATTCAACAGTCCATTACTGTTCCCAGTTTAACATCATTTGCAAAGTTTGTAATTATTCCTTGCATTGGAATGTCTAGCTCATACAGTCATAGAGACCTACAATTTGAAAAAGGGCCTTGAGCCCATCGAGTCTGTGCCAGTCAAAAACAACCATCTAACTATTCTAAGAGATAGTAAGAACTGCCAATACTGGAGTCAGAGATACTACAGTGTGGAGCTGGAGGATCATACCCGGCCAGGCAGCATCAGAGGAGCAGGAAAGTTAACGTTTAGAGTCAGGACCCTTCTTCAGAAATGGGGATGGGAGAGCGGACCAGGAAATAAATAGAGACAGGAGGGGTGGGGCTGGGGAAGGTAGATATATGAGATGATGATGGGTGAGTGCAGGTAGACAGTGGTGGGGATTGGTCAGTGAGGTGGGTTGGGCAGGTAGGTGGGAGAGAAGATGGACAGGTTGTGTCAGGTCAAGGAGGTGGGGATGAGAGGGAGGATTGGTCATGGTCAAAATCTTCCCACTCCTGGCCTCATCCCATGACCAATCCTCCCTCTTATCCCCGCCTCCTTGACCTGACACAGCCTATCCATCTTCTCTCCCACCTACCCGCTCCTCCCACCGACCTGACCAATCCCCACCACTCCCTACCTGCACTCACCTATCACCATCCCACCTACCTTCCCCAACCCCACCCCTCCTCTCTCTCTTTATTTCTGAGCTCCATACCACTCCCTATTTTTGAAGAAGGATCCCAATCCGAAACATCAACTTTCCTGCTCCTCTGATGCTGCCTGGCCTGCTGTGTTCTTCCAGCTCCTCACTGTGTTATATCTAACTATTTTAATCCTTTTTTCTGGCACTTGGCCCATAGCCTTGTATGTCTTGGCTTCGCAAGGGTACATCTAATCATGTCTTAAATGTTTTGAGGGTTTCTGCCTCTACCACCCGTACAGGCAGTCAGTTCCAGATTCCCACCACCCTCTGGGTGAAGATCCCTTCTGCCCCTTACCGTAAATTTATACCCTGGCCATTGATCCAGTTACCAAGGGGAAACGTTTCCCTCCTGTCTACCTTGTCCATGCCCCTCCTAATTTTATACATCTCAAACATGTTCCCTATCAATCTCCACTGCTCTAAGGAAAACAACCCCAGTCTGTCCAATCTCTCTTCATAACTGAAACTCTCCATTCCCACGCAACATCATGGTAAATCCTGTCTGCACCCTCTCCAGTGCTATCACATCCCTCATGAGAATGTGGATTCAAGAACTGCACACAATACTCTAGCTGTGGCCTAACCAATATTTTACACAGTTCCAGCAATAACCTTTCTGCTTTTAAACTCTGTGCATCAACTAATATACACAAGGATCCCATATGCCTTTTAACCACCTTATCCACCTGTGATGATACTTTAAGGTATCTGTGTACGTGTGCACCAAGGTGTCTCTGATCCTGGGTGCTTCCCAAGGTCCTAACCTTCATCCAGTATTCCCTTGCTTTGTTTTTCCTGCCCAAGTGCATCACCTCACATTTACCCAGCACCTGGCCTCCATCTGGGCCTGCCAGAGATGGTTGGGCACATATTGCTGCTGAACTGCTCACCTTATCTTATCCAGCACGATCTGTTGTTGGAGGTCAAATGCAAGCCTGGTCATGCCTAACAGCTACTATGCGCTGATAAAACAATGGGTGTCCTGAAATCATTTAAAGTTCCAAGTCACTTCAAAAGTTGAGTTTTAGTTCGTGAACTTGAACTCGCCCTTTGTGAAGGCTGAATTTCTCGCTAGTTGTAGGGTTGATGTCTGCCAGGAACCTGGGCACAGCAGGAGTATTCTGCTGCCAGTCTAGCCAATGTAAGGGACTGCTGCTCACAGAACTTACAGTGAGTTTTAATTCATTGGAATGCCATTTACACACAGCAGTGACTAAGAATGCATGTATTGAGCTTAGTTTGGATTCTTGGGTCACTTTAACCCGGAGTAGCCCTTACCCTGGCCTACAGAATTCCAATACAGAATCTAATTACTATAACCGATGTCTCAAGTTTAATAGTGCTGAAGAAAATGAGACATGGGCTATCATTAACACAAATGAACACTTCTTGCCAAAACAAATCAGTTTACTGAAGGGAAATCTGTTATGAAAGTCAACCCCAATCAAAACTGACTGACCTTGAATTGGATCCAGCTATCGTCATGTGATGCGCTCGATGCTATTCGTCATCTCTGGCGAGGTTAAAAATTACCTATTCTCCAGCCTTTCCAATTCCTGCTCTGAAAAAAAAAACAGCACAGGTTTCTGATTAAATCGTCGCTTCTGGAAGGAAACACAGCAGGATGGCTGAAATCCCTCTGTTTAATGTTCAGTAATTGGGCACGATTTGACATTTGAGTAAAAACCAGGAGTGAGGTCAGGTTACCAATGTTGTTTTTTAAATTATAGAATCCCTACAGTGTGCAAGCAGGCCATTCAGTCCATCCAGACCCTCTGAAGAACATCTCACCCAGACCAGACCCGCTACCTATCATCCTGCATTTCTCATGACTAACCCGCTTAGCCTGCACATCCCAGGACACTATGGGCAATTTAGCTTGGCCAATCCACCTAACCTGTACATCTTTGGACTGTGGGAGGAAACTCACACAGACACAGGGAGAATGTGCAAACACCACACAGACAGTCACCCTAGATAGAATTGAACCCTGAGTCCCTGGTGCTGCAAGGCAGCAGTGCTAACCACTGAGCCACTGTACCACTGTTCTGATTGGAATATTGGAGAAATTGAGTTCTTGAAAGGTCAGTACTGCCTTCTGAAAAAGGCTGATTTTCAACCTTTGAATCTCCAATGTTGCTGTGATTTCCCATGCCCGGGTGGTTTATTGGTCAGTGCGCAAGGCATGTGTGTGTGGGAGGGTGAATCAATGCAGTGTCATCCTAGCAGTGCCAATGGGAAAAGAGGCTTCAGAGGAGCTGGGAGCAGGCTCAGCAGCTGCAACACAGGATGCGTGAGATGGATGTTGAGTCAGTGGCGGGGTCAGCTGTGGGAGAGTCCCTGTAGGAGACAGAGGTCTCAGGCAAGAGGGGACAGTCATAGGGAACACTGAGGCCCAGGGTCCAGGGGATTAGTGCAGTCCTGCTGACAGCCCTCAAGGAGGGAGATGGAGGGTGAAGAGGGCTGCAGGCCAGGGTCTGACGCCAACAGGCACATTCATGGGCATGCTGAAGGGTCAGAAGTGTGTCAAAGCAGAGCAGAATGAGCACTAGCCAAGTTCTCCCAGGAGGTCTTGCCTCGTGGTTCTTTGTTTTCAGGGCACATATTCTCAAGTGTTGGTCTCGAAGGTTTCTCCTGAAAAAAATCCTTTGTGCTGCCAATGTATCTCAAACTGTGCTCAGTTTCCAGGAGGTTCTCTGGCACTCAACCAATGAATTGATCAAGTCCTGATCACATGGTTCAATCCCATCAAATGGAATTTTACTGGTAAAATATCTCGCATATATTAAACAGATACATTCCATGCTCCATATAAGGTAATGTGGTCAAGAGACACCATTACACTTGCCTTATTTGGTCAACGTAGGAAACTACAGGTCACAACAGTTCGCCTTCAGTTTTAACTGAAGTCAGAGTTTAAACTAGTTTGACCAAAATTCCCAGTGTGCACGATTGTAGCTCTTAACCAATTTTGTAGCCACTTCTGCTGTTGGCCACCTGACGACACTAAAATGGAAGAGTATACTGGCAATGGACATTGACCGTCAGATAACTGAACATCAGTGTTGCTAAAGACTATGTCTCCAGGGATGAGGATCCATCCATCGGAGAGGTACTTGCACGGCAGATAAATTCAACCAATGCGGTGCGATGAGCATCTGATGCTTGTTGTACTCAATGTCGTGGTGCCCTTAAATTCTCCATGCTTGGGATCATTCTGAGGGGAACTACAAAAACATCAGCCCATCATTGTGTCAGGATAGTAACTGGTCCATTGTTCAGAAAAGTGAGGAACTTCATGAGGTTTTACCGGTGATGACAGCTGCCAGGTTGAAAGACGAGGAGTGTTTTAGCCAATCACTACATGCCCCAAAATGCAAAGGGCAGAGGAGAGGTACAGTGTGACCCAAGCTTCACCAGGGCAGTTACAGAGCAGTATGAAGGTGCATGAGGGACAGCACAAATTGGGTGTTGGGGAAATGAGGGACATCCTGATAATGAGGAGTCTCAGTTGATGATTTGGAGGGATTTCCCAACTAGCGACAATTAGCATTCCCTGACACCTGCCTATTATATCAAACAAACACTTGTTACATCTGAAAGACAGCCATTGGCACACTGCTCCAAGAGTGAGCTTCTGAGCTTCAACAGGAAATGTTTTAGCAATGCTGCCCTAAACTATCAGGGCCACACGCATGAAGGTGACAGAGTCAGAGACGGCGCCACTGATTTATTAAAGTGTATGAGGACAACCCAACACCATTGCCTCACACTTCCACTGATCACCCATGATGAACATTCAGTGTTTCCAGTAATTTATTCAATTGCTCCTGACCCCCAGCAGCACTAGATGCAGAGTTGATCTTGATGCTCTGTTTACCTGGGTGATCTTGGCAGACAACCCCTGGTTACCCAAGGCTGTGAGAACCCTGGCACTCAGAGGGACTGCTGCATTCTTAAGACCATTATATGCAGGCCATTCAGCCCATCGAGTTTGCTCTGTTATTCATTGAGATCCAGACTCATGTGATGATACTATGGAATTGGGATATTATTTTGCCCTGGTTTTTGTTTAAAGAGCAGTTTTAAGACAGAGGCGCTGAGCTGCCAATTTGTAAAGTATAGTAAACAGCTCGTGAGGTCTTAGAGTTTTTAAAAAAATTTGGAATAATAGAAGCAGCCTGAATGAGTGCGGTCAAGCTCTCACAGGATCAGTAGCAGTTGTTGCTAGATATGTTGCTGCAGTACATCTCTCCTTGCTACACTCTCTCTCAGAGCTCTCTTGATGTTTTCCTCCTGGGCTGCTGTATGTAAGACAATCTGTTTTCTGAATTTGCCTTTTGCCAAGGGTGTGTTTATGGAATGTTCCTACAGTGGAACAGTTACAGTTTAGTAGCTAACTGATCTATTGTCTTGTTAAGTTTACCAACAGAGCTACAGCCAAGCCAATTATTTTCTTTAATCTTTCATTTGTTGTATTTTAACCAGAGTTTATGAATAAAGTGTGGTTTGTTTCAGATCTGGTAGTTTGACCAATCAAATTACATCTGGAACACTGTACTTTACACTTGCCTCTAGATATGATAATGGTTAGGATCTAGGCTATCTCCTTGACATATTTTGAGAGGGTTAGGTCTGGCACACAATAAAACCAAATGCAGAAAGACTGGTGATGTGGTTGGTTCACTCACTGAGCTGGTTCGTTAGTTCGCAGATGTTTCATTATCCTGCTGTGTAACATCACCAGTGTAGCCTCTGATGAAGCGCTGTTGTGTTCTCCCACCTGATATTTAAACTCTGGGGTCCGTTGGAATTGGTTACCTCCTTTCTGGTATTTCTTCACTGTGGTGTATATATAGTGTCGAATTCTACATGTTTATTGATGGCCTTCTTGGTGGAGAACCAGGCCGTTAGGAATTCCCGTGTTTGTCTCTGTTTGGCCTGTCCTAGAATCCTGATGTTGTCCCAATCGAACTGATGCTTCTCCTTATCCGTGTGTATGGAGATGAGTGAGTATTGGTCATGTCTTTTTGTTGCTAGTTGGTGTTCATGTATTCTTGTGGCCAGTTTTCTTCCTGTCTGTCCAATGTAGTGCTTGTCGCAGTCTTTGAATGGAATTTTGTATATTACGTTGGTTCTGTCCATAGTGGGTAAGAGGTCTTTGGTTCGAGTTAGCAGTTGGCATAGGGTTGACATAGGTTTGTGTGCTATTCTGATGCCCAATGGTCGTAGGAGTCTTGTGGTCAGTTTGGATATTTTCTTGATGTATGGTAACGTGACGAGTGTGTCGGGTGTAGTGTGCCTTCCTGTTGTTGTTTGTGTGACAGGCATCGTCGAATCCAGCTGTTTGGGTGTCCGTTGCCCCCCTTAAATACTTGGTAGAGGTATTCTTCTTCGTTTTGGCGTAGTTCCAGGTTGCGGCAGTGTGTTGTCGCTTGTTTAAATAGTGTTTTCACGCAACTCCATTTGTGGGTGTTGGGGTGGTGACTGCTGAAATTCAGGATTTGATCCGTGTGTGTGGCCTTTCTGTGTACCTTTGTCAGAAATTCCTGTTGGCCCTGCGTTCTACCATGACATCCAGGAATGGGAGCTGTTCGTTCTTTTCTTTTCACAAATCTCAGATGCATAGTCTCCCTCCCAGGCACACCAACATACAGATTAGCAAAGGAGTTACTCAGGAGTCTAAAGCACCTTGTCAGCAAGTCACCCCACTCAATCCACTCAGCCCAGGTGTTCCACAAATCCATCAAAGACATAAGAATAGACAAGGATGAGATTATGTGTCCTTTGACGTTACTGCCCTATTCACATCAATCAACATGCCACTGGCAAGAGAAACACAAGCAACACTTCTAAAAGAACAAGACCCAAGTGACACCATCTCCACAGACAACATGCTGAAACTACTGGACCTATGCATCACGACCCACTTCACCTTTAATGGCCAAACCTATGAACAAATCAACGGGATGCCCATGGGGTCACCGACCTCTGGACTAATAGCAGAAGCGGTGATGCAGAGACTTGAAAGTATGGCCCTTCCGCAGATCCAACCTAAATTATGGATCCGATACATGGACGACACTTTTGTCATCATCAAACAGACAAAACTAGAGGAAACACACCAAGTTATAAACAACAATCTCACCAGCCTGACCGCAAGACTCCTACGACCATTGGGCATCAGAGTGGCAGACAAACTATCGCCAACCCTACGCCAACTGCTAACTCAAACTAAAGACCCCTTACCCACTATGAACAGAACTAATGTAATATACAAGATTCCAGGCAAAGACTGTGACAAACATTACATTAGACAGCCGGGAAGGAAACTGGTCACAAGAATACATGAACGCCAACTAGCAACAAAAAGACATGACCAATACTCAGTCATCTCCATTCACACAGACAAGGAGAAGCGTCAGTTTGATTGGGACAACATCAGGATCCTAGGACAGGCCAAACAGAGACAAGTACAGGAATTCCTAGCGGCCTGGTTCTCCACCAAGAAGGCCACCAATAAACATGTAGAATTCGACCCTATATATACACCACTGCGAAGAAAAACCGGAAATGACGTAATCAAATCCAACATACCCCAGAGTTTAAATAGCAGGTGGGAAAA
>JAHRHZ010000134.1:783641-784680 GCA_024137785.1 Ginglymostoma cirratum
AGATACAGGAATTATTTTAAATATCTTTACAAAGGAGGGCAATGGTGAAAATATTGTAGTTAAGGAAGAGCAGCGTGAAATACTGGATGGAATAGAGGTAGTGAGGAGGAAATGTGAAGGTGTTTAGCTCCCTTGAGAGTGAATAAATCATCAAGCCTTGGTGAAATGTAGGACAAGAGAAGCAAGGGAGGAAACAACAAAAGCCGAAAGCATCATTTTATAATCCTCTTGGCTACACACTTGGTACTGGAGAATGCTAGCATTGTACTGTAAAGGGAGGATGGGATAGGCTGAATAATTTCAGGCTAAGCAACCGAGCGTTTGTGGTGATAAATGATTGGAACAAATTCTGAGGGACAGAATCAATCATCATTTAGACACAGTATGAACAGGCTGCATGGTTCTGTTAAGGGAAGGGTGCCAATGACTTAATCAATGAATTTCTTGAGATGGCAGCAAGGAGTGTTGACTTCGAACGTGTGGAATTTAGTAAGATTTTAGACAAGACCCTACCTGATGGCTAGACAGAAAATTGAAAGTTTGGGAGAAAGTGGTGCATTTAATCCAAAATTGCCTCAGTGGTAGATACTTTTTAATCAATAAAAACTGAAAGAACTGTGGATGCTGTAAATCAGGAACAAAAACAGAAATTGCTGGAAAAGCTCAGCAGGTCAGGCAGCATCTGTGAAGAAAATATCAGGGTTAATGTTTCGGATCCGGTGACCCTTTCTCAGAACTGATGGTAGCTGGGAAAATGTCAGTTTATATGCAGAAGATAGTGTAGGGGGGAGGGGTAAGGAGTAAATGGCAGGTGGGAATAGAGCTCAAAGAGAGAGATGAGCAGATGGACAGTCAAAGGAGTTGACAATGATCTGGCTGGGAGGTTGAATAACCGTTAATGGACACTGTTGGTGGCTAACAATAGGTAGTGTGTAATGGCAGGCTATGTGGTAACAAGAGATAACAAGGCGTGGGGCTGGATGAACACAGCAGACAAGCAGCATCGTAGGAGCAGGAAAACTTGACGTTTCGGGCCTAG
>JAHRHZ010000134.1:785080-802108 GCA_024137785.1 Ginglymostoma cirratum
CCTGCTCCTATGATGCTGCTTGGCCTGCTGTGTTCATCCAGCCCCACGCCTTGTTATCTCGGATTCTCCAGCATCTGCAGTGCCTTTTATCTATGTGGTAACAAGGCCTGGTGTGTGGGATAGGAGGCTAGGCCATGGGAGAGTTCGGGCCCTAAAATTATTGAACTCGATATTGAGTCTGGAGGGCTGCAGGGTCTCCAGGCAGAAAATGAGGTGGTGTTCTTCCAGCTTGAGTTGAATTTCACTGGAAAACTGCAATGAGCCTGAGACAGAGACGTTGGCCAGGGAGCAGGGTGGTGTTTCAGGTTCACAGGTAGCATAGTGATTGGATGAATGCTTCCTTAAAGCAAAACAACATAAACGAAACAACAGGAGAATGTCATTTTCCCCCTTATTTTGCTCCACCATTCAATAATATCATGGCTGGTCTGATTACAGCCTTAACTCCACGCTCCTGTCTGCCTCCTCCCTGCCCCTGTAACCCTGACCCTCTTCTCAACCAAAAACCTAACTCTTGCCTTAAATAATGACCCAGCCACTGGAGAAGAGAAATCAAAAGACCAGCAACACAATGGAAAAAGAAATAGCTCCTCCATCTTAAATAGGAGACCTCCTCCTCTTGAAATTGCCTCCCTGGTTCTAGATTTCCCCACAAGAGGAACATCCCCTCAGTGTCCGAGATAACAAGGTGTGGAGCTGGATGAACACAGCAGGCCAAGCAGCATCATAGGAGCAGGAAAGCTTGATGTTTCGGGCCTAGACCCTATCCAGCCCCTAGAGAAACTTACACATTTCAACAGGGTCACGTCTTATTCTTCTGAATTCCAGGGAGTACATCCTGGATTGCACTTAAGTTCAAAAAGTGCTCTCGTGCTTAAAATGGATAGAGACTGCTGGCTAAGATTATAAGTACACAAAGTTTATTCTAGAACTGTATAAAATGCACCTTAAATCAGAGTGATGTAGGTTCATGATATATGGATATTATTGTTTGGAAACTTGATTCTAAATTGAACAGGACTATGTTTAGTCTTAATTTTGATCTTTAAGTCTATATTTTATAGGTTAAGAATAGGAGACATAGTTTAAGTTTCATTTTTGACTGCTGTGCGTCTCTGGAAATTTGTTATCATGTTTAAATGACACTTTAAATAAAAACACTGTGGTGACTCTTTCATTGCTTTAGAAAAGAAGGGTAGAAGAGAGGGAAAAAATTAAGCTAAACCAGAAAATACTGGAGGAACTCAACTGGTCAGGTAGTGTTTGTTCAGAGAGAAACAGACTTAATTTTTTAAGTCCAATAACACTTCACAACATCTTATGACATTGGGAGTCAGGGAGAGAGAGGAACAATTTCCTTTAGAGAGCCAGAACCAGCCAGAAGTTCAGTGAGTGGACAGGATTATCTCAGAGACAGAAACAGGTCAGTCAGAGAGAAAACAAAAGAGGCCTGGAGGTTTAGCACTGCAGTTTAGCAGGCTCCAATGCAGCCACAGCAGAAGAAAAGAAATCCTGAGTGGCATAATGTTGTTATGTATGTAATTGGGTGTGCTACACCTTTAAGAGAGCTGGTCATGTGATCCAGAGGGCCAGAGGTGTGAGAAGTGTTCTTGAGACAGTAGGAACTGCCGATGCTGGAGAATCTGAGGTAACAAGGTGTAGATCTGGATGAACACGGCAGGCCAAGCAACCTCAGAGGAGCAGGAAGGCTGACGTTTCAGGCCTGGACCCTTCTTCAGAAATGGGGGAGGGAAAGGGGGTTCTGAAATAAATAGGGAGAGAGGGGGAGGCGGATAGAAGATGGATAGAGGAGAAGATAGGTGGAGAGGAGACAGACAGGTCAAAGAGGCGGGGATGGAGCCAGTAAAGGTAAGTGTGGGCGGAGAGTTAGGGAGGAGATATCTCAGCCCAGGGACGATGGCCAGGTCAAGGGGGCGGGATGAGGTTAGTAGGTAGGAGATGGGGGTGGGGCGTGAGGTGGAAGGAGGGGATAGGTGGAAGGAAGGACAGGTTAGGGAGGCGGGGATGAGCTGGGCTGGTTTTGGGATGCGGTAGGGGGAGGGGAGATTTTGAAGCTTGTGAAGTCCACATTGATACCATGGGGCTGCAGGGTTCCCAAGCGAAATATGAGTTGCTGTTCCTGTAACCTTTGAGTGGCATCGTTGTGGCACTGCAGGAGGCCCAGGAAGGACATGTCATCCAAGGAGTGGGAGAGGGAGTTGAAATGGTTCGCGACTGCGAGGTGCAGTTGTTTGTCGCGAACCGAGCGTAGGTGTTCTGCAAAGCGGTCCCCAAGCCTCCACTTGGTTTCCCTGATGTAGAGGAGGTCACATCTGGAACAGTGATACAGTATACCACATTAGCAGATGTGCAGGTGAACATCTATTTGATGTGAAAGGTCTTCTGAGGGCCTGGGATGGGGGTGAGGGGGGAGGTGTAGGGGAGGGGGGAACACTTCCTGCGGTTTCAGGGAAAAGTGCCGGGGATAGTGGGGCTGGAGGGGAGTGTGGAACGGACAAGGGAGTCATGGAGAGAGTGATCTCTCCGGAAGGCAGATAAGGGTGGGGAGGGGAAAATGTCTTTGGTAGTGGGGTCAGATTGCAGATGGCGGAAGTGTCGGAGGATGATGCGGTGGATCCGGAGGTTGATGGGGTGGTACGTGATGACAAGGGGGATTCTGTTTTGGTGGTTATTGCAGAGAGGGGGTGTGAGTGATGAGTTCGCAGGAAACGCGAGAGATGCGGTCGAGGGCGTTTTTGACCACTGTGGAGGGCAAATTGCGGTCCTTGAAAAACAAGGACATCTGGGATATCTGGGAGTGGAATGCCTTATCTTGGGAGCAGAAGCAGCGGAAGTGAAGAAATTAGGAATGGGGAATGGCATTTTTGCAGGAGGGTGGGTGAGAGGAGGTGTATTCTACGTAGCTGTGGGAGTCGGTGGGCTTGAAATGGATATCGGTTTCCAGGTGGTTGCCAGAGATAGAAACAGAGAAGTCCAGGAAGGAGGGAGAGGTATCGGAGATGGTCCAGGTGAACTTAAGGTTGGAGTGGAAGGTGTTAGTGAAGTGGATGAACTGTTCGAGCTCCTCGTGAGAGCACGAGGCGGCACCGATACAGTCATTGATGAATGGAGGAAGAGGTGGGGTTTGGGGCCAGTGTAGCTTCGGAAGAGGGATTGTTCCACGTATCCTACAAAGAGGCAGGATACGTGTAGGATGTCCTCACGTACCACCCCACCAACCTCCGGATCCACCGCATCATCCTCCGACACTTCCGTTATCTGCAATCTGACCCCACCACCAAAGACATTTGTCCCTCCCCACACTTATCTGCTTTCTGGAGGGACCACTCTCTCTGTGACTCCCTTGTCCGCTCCACACTCCCCTCCAGCCCCACCACCTCGGCACTTTTCCCTGCAACCGCAGGAAGTGCTACAGCTGCCCCTACACCTCCGCCCTCACCCCCATCCCAGGCCCTAAGAAGACCTTTCACATCAAACAGATGTTCACCTGCACATCTGCTAATGTGGTATACTGTATCTGCTGTTCCCGATGTGGTCTCCTCTACATCGGGGAAACCAAGCGGAGGCTTGGGGACCGCTTTGTGGAACACCTATGCTCGGTGCACGACAAACGACTGCACCTCCCAATCACGAACCATTTCAACTACCCCTCCCACTCTTGGACGACATGTCCATCCTGGGCCTCCTGCAGTGCCACAACGATGCCACTCAAAGGTTATAGAAACAGCATCTCGTATTCCACTTGGGAACCCTGCAGCCCAATGGTATCAACATGGACTTCTGAAGCTTCAAAATCTCCAATCCCCCGACCGCATCCCAAAACCAGCCCAGCTCATCCCCGCCTCCCTAACCTGTCCTTCCTCCTACCTATCCCCTCCTCCCACCTCAAGCCCTGCCCCCATCTCCTACCTACCAGCCTCATCCTGCCTCCTTGACCTGTCCATCCTCCCTGGGCTGACCTATCCCCTCCCTAACTCCCCACCCACACTTACCTTTACTGGCTCCACCCCGGCCTCTTTGACCTGTCTGTCTCCTCTCCACCTATATTCTCCTTTATCCATCTTCTATCCGCCTTCCCCTCTCTCCCAATTGATTTCAGAACCCCCTTCCCCTCCCCCATTTCTGAAGAAGGGTCTAGGCCTGAAACGTCAGCTTTCCTGCTCCTCTGATGCTGCTTGGCCTGCTGTGTTCATCCAGCCCCGCATCTTGTTATCTGATAAGTGTTCTTGTTCAGTTTTACCATTTGTCTACCTTGTATATAATTCCTGGTTCCAAGGGAAGTACCAACATGACAAATATCAGTAAGAAAAAGGTTCCAGAAACTAAAGTCTGTGGAGGAGAAATGTAAGGTATCCATGTTAAGAAATAATTGAGCGTGTTAGCAGTTTGTTTGCGGCTCTAAGAAAGAAACAATAAGTAAAGAAGATGGTATATGCATTCACTCAACTCTAAGTATGGACACGCTGCTATGATCCTAGCAGATGTTATTATCGGACAAATGAGATCCCAGACAGAAACCTGGCTTGATAGATTATGTTCTGATTTGTTTTGATCATAACAAAGTGGCTTCTCACTGAAACATCAACATTCAAAACATTCAAGGCTGCAGAGTTTGCTTTAACCATAAAACAGAAGCTTATTAAGAAAAGAAATAAAGATAAAATAGAATAAACGAAACCATCTACAAATTCAAATATTTTCAAATACACGGTAAAAGTTTCATCTTATTACTTCAAAGCACTCTTTTATAAATGGAAAAGGAATAAAACATCTTTTGTACATTACCCAAAAGACACCTGTGGTACAGTCCCCAAAACACCACTCATACAATATTCACACCAGACTCTCTGGGTTCATAACAAAAACTACAATACTATGTACAGTTTTGACCACCACATTACAGGAAGGATGTGAGTGTACTATAAGGAAAGCAGAGGTAATTAATGAGGATATTGCCAAGACTGAAGAATTTTGGCAGTGACAAGAGATTAGATAAACCAAGATTGTTTTCTTTGGAACTTTGTTTGTTGCCTGTTCTCGTAGTTGTTGACCTTATAACAAATTTACTATTTCAATCCTACTCTTACGTCTCCTCCCCAACACCCCAGTAGGTCTCTATCACTTAAGATTTATTTTTCAACTGTGTTCTCGAGACATTTGTGCCCACGGTAGAGTGGGATAGCAGCTTCTCACAACGGTTGGGTCCTGGGCTCTGACACTTCCGCAGACCTGAGTGTAAAGGCAGTGGAGACCAATCCTGCAAAAGCAGTTGGTTCAAGAGGGTTTGAATGACCACCATCCCATGAAAAAGAAGACAACAAATCGAAATTCGCCTCCTCATTTGCCTCTACTTTGCTCTCTGATCCAGGAGTGAATCAAGTGTACAAGTAGATCAAAGAAAAGCCTGAAGATGTCTGAAGATATCTGGAGTTGAGGAATTGACGCTTTGCCTGTTACTCCTGGTATAGGAATTTATTTTACTGTAGGAAATGATAATCACTTCTATGCTTGCCTCAGCTCGAGGCCACAGACAATGTCATTGTAAGAATGCCAGCAGAAAGTAGAACTGTACCATCATCAAAAACAGAATAAACCTGTGGACTAGAGTCTCCAGGAAGTTCCTGGGTAGTACTCTGGTGTGCAGGCTTGCATTTTCCAGACAAAAGCCTCATCAGCTTGTGTGCACACCTTCAGATAGTTGCCCTGTCATTTGCTTCTTTTTCTGAGTTTACCTCGAGTGTTTCCACAGCTTGCTGACGAGATTCTACTGCAGACTTCAGCTGAGCTTGACGCAAGTTAATTATCTCTGAACTTTCTTTATTGGCTTGATCCAGTTGGGAGTCAAAACATCTCATTCTCCTTGGAGAGCTTTTCTCTGGCTGCTTGCAATTATTGTATTTTGTGAGTGGGTTCAGTGAAATAAATGGGAAAACACATCTCTTTTCTTTCTTTGCCAACAAATGGGGCAATTCTCTTCAAAAGGGACAACAATGGTTATCCTCAGTGGAGTCAAAAAGCACAGCAAGATCCTGGACTACTCTGCCACCAAATCACCAGCATCATTTTCTGACAGTCTTTCCTGAAAGAAGAAACGAGAGTCTAGAAGGTCCTCTTGTGGCTCTTAATACATCATATTCCTACTTCTTCCGGCCGTTCTCAAAGTATTGGGAGAAATCTGTAAATTCTCCTTTCACCTTGGAGATAGTCTTACTTTAATGTTGTATGGTTTCACCGATCTAAGTGGGTGGGTGTCAGAGTCTCCAGGCCCCTCAACCACTGCTCCCTACCACAGCTGGGCTTCTCTTCGGACTTTCCCTCCTCTTCTGTGCTCGGATCACTGGCCTCAGCCATCACAAGCTATGCTATCTCCAGACACTTACTGCTGAAGTGTCTTACTGCTTTGCTCATTGCGATCAGTTCTGTTGGCCTGGCCGCTGTTTACCAATGTGCAGTATGACCAGTTCTGGGCTGTTCATCAACAGTAATCTACTGACCCTTGTCCATGAACAACAGCCACAGCCTTTGTTACGTTTATAGACCATTTACAGGAGGAGGTGAGGGCAGAGATCTCTGAAACTCTTCACACTCTGGTGCCAGGGCCATTTGGTCTGACACCGTCATGTCATAACTGCTGGTGTACGTGCTCAGTAGCTATCATCACAGGTACCTACTCCAGAGAAACAGAAACACTTTGCACATTTTAAAAAAGTCATGGATAGGCACTTGAGATGTCGTAACCAACTGAACCACCAACAATGAGCTGGATAAGTGGGATTAGATTGAAAATCTCCATTTCAGCTAGCACAGTCATAATGGGTCAAATGGCCTCCATGTACTTTCTATGCTGCTCCTTATTTTCTATAACGTCTGTAATTGGTATTAAATTATGCCTGACAAACCCCCTGTGAGTACACTATGAGACATTCGATCACATCCAAGGTGCTGTGTAAATGCAGGTTGTTATTGCAGTTGTCAGTTCTTTCATACACCTCCCCATCTCCCATAAGTCAAAAAAGTGCCGAATGAGAACCTGCCAGTGTTTGGATCAGATATTGAGGGCTAACTTGATTATAGTAACGCTGTTTGTCACGTCAGTGGGCCGCAGGTTTGATATTCACTGTTTTACAGCATCAGCCACCACCAAAATCCACTTCACGCAGAGAGAATTTCTCTATAAAAGTTTCATAGAAACTACCCACCTTCAACCTGTTTCCAACTGGGAATATGTGATTGAAATCGTGTCCTTTTTATTTCTTCCTTTCTGATTTTAATCCTTCAATGCAGAGTTCCTCTACATTTCTCCCTCTCATTCCCTCTCAAAACCTTTTCAATCATTAATCTCCATTACTCTCCTCCTCCCTAACTCCCCCACTCCATTACTGCTAATAACACATTACTGCTCCTCCCCTCTCAGCCTTCCTTTTCTTTCTCACAGCTCCTAGCCCTACACGAGCAAAACAACACATGAAACGGGTTTTTGCAAAGATTTGTAGCTCGGGTTGTGGGTGAGGTTGTTGACTTGCTCGCCAAGCTGGCTCGTTTTCATTCAGACATTTTGTCACCATGCTAGGTAACATCATCAGTGAGGCCTTCGATGAAGGGATGTTGTTCTACTCTGCTTGGAATTTATACCGTCCAGTCTGTTATGGTGAGTTATGTCATTTCCAGCTTTGTATATGGGGTCCAATTTTTTTTTTCCTTTATTCATTCGTGGGATGAGGGCATCGCTGACCAGGCAGCATTTATTGTCCATCCCTAATTACCCAGAGGGAAGTTAAGAGTCAACCACATTGCAGTGGGTCTGGAGTCACATGTAGGTCAGACCAGGTAAGGATGGCAGTTTCCTTCCCTAAAGGGCATTAGTGAACCAGATGGGTTTTTCCTGACAATCAGCAATGAATTCATGGTCATCATTAAATTCTTAATTCCAGATATTTATTGAATTCAAATTCCACCATCTGCCGTGGCAGGATTCAAACCATGGTCCCTAGAACACTATCTAGGTTTCTGGATTACAAGTCCAATGATAGTACCACCAGGCCATCGCCTGCCCCTTCTATATGTTTGCTGACTGCATTGTGGGTTGAGAACCATGCCTCCAAGAATTCCCAAGTGTGCCTATATCTGGCCAAACATAGTCTATGTCTTTGTGAAGCATAGACACGCATGGGAATTCCTAGAGGCATGGTTCTCACACATAATGCAATTAACAAACATAGAATTGGATCCCATGTACAAAGTCATACAGAACAGAACTGGAAATGACACGACTCACCATAACAGACTGGACGGTATAAATTCCAAGCGGAGTAGAATAACATTGCTTCATCGGAGGCCTCACTGATGATGTTACCTAGCATGGTGACGAAACGTCTGAATGAAAAACAGCCGGTTTGGTGAGCAAGTCAACAACCTAACACATGAAACAATACATATCATCTTTGGACATTTGGAATATTCCTTACCACGAGGCATTGTACAAGATGGCAGTGCCAGCACAGTAGGAAGTTTTCAGGCTCCTGAGCCTTTCTGCTCCAGGCTGGCTGTATCCTTCTCTCTCTCTCTCTCTCTCTCTCTCCTTTTTCACCATTTCTTTCTCTTTCTCTTTTTTCTTTTCTTCATCTTCTGACATCATGGAGAAGCTGGAGTGGTGTTTGGTGGCTTGTTGTCTGTGGTGATAACAGTGTTTGGAGCGGGGTCTCCTGGCTGCAGTAGGCCTAAAGTGTGGACTCTTGGTGGAGTTTCTTTGCTGTTCCTGGAGCGGGGACTCCTAGAGGCCTGGGGCACCTTGCAGAAGCCCTGGAGCTATATTTGAAAACCCCTTGTACAGAAAATGAGATCTATTTGTGTAATTTCTTTGTATTCTTTTTGTAACTCAAATTGTGGCAACAAAACACTTCTCATTGCAACTTTCTAGATACATATGACAATAAATAACTCATAGCTCATGTAATAGGAATGGTACACAGTGTGCTGTTTGTGTACATAACGTACTGCTAAAATACATTCAGGTGCTGCTTGTGTACATAGGTGTGTAAGGCACTTTCAGCTGTCTTTATTTTGATGGACCACTGAATCCCATTGTATGAGGGGATTTGATGGGGTAGGTAGGGAGAAAGTGCTCCCAGTGGTGCGAGAGTGGATGACCAGAGGTAACTGACAGAATAACAGAAGGAAGATCAGATCAGCATGTTCACACAGTAAATTTTGATCAGGGATGCACCGTCTAAAACAGAAGGAGATTCGGTGGTAGCAGGATGACTAGAAATGTACAGAATACTCCGAATGTGGTTTTACTAATGTCTTGTATAGCTTGTTTTGATCTTTCTAAAGTAACTTGTCAGCTCTTAAAATTGATCAGTATGTGTGTGTGGAGATGAGACCACAGGCTTTACTGACTAAACCACAGAGCCTCAGGTGTATTTTACACAGCATGTTACAGAGCTGGAGTGGAGTAGACTTGGAATCCAATGTCCCAGACAAATAATGGGATGGGAATTTCTTTGTGATGACTTGAAAAGCTGAGTTCAGTTAAAAGAATACTTGGAATTGAAAATAGTCATTTTTTTTTGAGTACAAAACTTGAGTCCTGCTGGGCAAAGCATTATGTTCTTAAAGATTTTCATTTCGTACTTATCAGGACAGATGCAAATTGGCCAATTCCAAAGTGAATGAGAATTTATACGACATGAGAAGTGAGTACTGGTTAGTTGGTAAGTCAACTCTGATTGGTTGAGGAGTTGCCACATAGAATGGACCATGGACCTTTTGATATCCAAGCTGTTCTTGAATTAAAGAAGGCCCAATGTTTGGACAGGTTCCTTCCACTTGCAAAGCACAGTATCCTGAGCATTGTCATATTAAATAGGAAAAGGAGTAGGCCATTTGACCCTTCAACTAGACTAGAGTTGATCTCCTGCCTCAGTGTTATTTTCCTGCACTATCTCCATAATGTTCATAATCATTAATATTTAGAAACCTATATAGAAATGATCTCCAACTTAAACATACTCAATGACTAAGCCACCACAGATTTCTGAGATTGAGAATTCCAGAGATTCACCCTCTCTGAGTGAAGAAATCGCTCTTCATCTCAGTCCTGTGTTCCCTGATTCTAGATGCCCCCATTCTAGCCATGGCCAGGGCAACATCCTTCCTGCACCTATCCTGTTGAACACTATAAGAGGTTTGTGAGTTTCCGTGAGATCCCCTTGCATTCTTCTAAACTCCAGTGAAAACAGGCCCAGTTACGTCAAACACTCCTCCTAGGAAAATCCCACCATCCGGAAATCTATTTGATGAACTTTTAATTGCACTCTGCCTAAGTATATCCTTCCTTAGATAAGGACACCAAAACTTAACGCGATATTTCAAGTCCCATCTTATGATAACTGCACAAGAAATGTTTATTCTGTACACAAATTTCCTTGCGATAAAAGCCAACATACTATTTGCCTTCCGAAGTTTGCTGTACCTGCATGCTAAATTTCACTGATTCATGAACAAGGACACCTAGGTCCCTTTGGCTGTTAACACTTTCCAACCTCTCACCGTTTAGGAAGTTCTCTGAATTTCTTTTTTTCTACCAAGGTGGATAATGTCATATTTTTCCACACAATACTCAATGTACCTTGTTCTTGTCTACCCACACAGCCTAATGAAATCCCTTTGAAGCTTTTTGTATTCTTCTTGCACTCACCTAATTTTATGTCAGTAATTAACATTAATTACAATTTGTCCCTGCATCTAAATCATTGATAGAGTTTGTGAACAACTGGAGTGCAAGTGAGTTGTTTAATTGTCCACCAGCATTGACAATTGGATGTGGCAGGACTGCAGAGCTTAGATCTAATCTGTTGGTTGTGGGACAGCTTAGCTCTATCAGTTACTGCTTATGCTGCTTGGTAACTTCACCAGGATGTTGCCTTAATTTAGGTGTATCTGTCGCTACTCCTGGCAGGCCCTCTTACACACTCCGTTAAATTAGGGTTGTACCCTGCCTTGATGGTTGTAGTTGAGTGGGGGATATGCCGGGTCATGAGGTTACAGATTGTGCTGGAGTTGATAGCCCACAGCACCTCATGGATGTCCAGTCTTGAGTTGCTAGATCTGTTCGAAGTCTAGCCCTTGACATGAAGACCGAGCGTGGCATCACAGAGCTCTAGCAAAACTTGAATCATTGGGTATCAGGGGAAATTCATCTGGTGGTTGGAGTCATACCTGGTACACAGGAAAATAGTTATGGTTATTGGAGGTCAGTCATCTCAGCTCCAGGACATCCTCAGGGTGGTGTCCTAAGCCTAACCATCTTCAACTGCTTCATCAATGACCTTCCCT
The DNA here is from genome assembly GCA_024137785.1 of Ginglymostoma cirratum. Classification (NCBI taxonomy): domain Eukaryota; kingdom Metazoa; phylum Chordata; class Chondrichthyes; order Orectolobiformes; family Ginglymostomatidae; genus Ginglymostoma; species Ginglymostoma cirratum. Next base: position 796,439 of record JAHRHZ010000134.1, read on the forward strand.
CTATCATAATGCCTAATACAGGATTGTTCGCTGATGATTGTACAATGTTCAGCACCATTCGTGACTCCTCACATACTGAAGCATTCCGTGTTCAAATGCAACAAGATCTGGACATTATGCAGGTTTGGGCTGACAAGTGGCAAGTAACACTTGTGCCGCGTAAGTGCCATTTTGAAGTGTATAAGGTGAATTAAAACGTTATGTGTCATTTACAGATTTTTACTGGTTTCTGTTTAGGTCATCACCAAAAAGAGGGATTCCAACCATTGCCCTTTTGACATTTAATGGCACCACTATCATTGAATACCAACCTATCAACATCCTAGGAGTTGTTATTGACCAGAAATTGAACTCAACTGGCCATATATATATACCATTGATACAAGGGCTATTGAGAGGCTAGGAATCTTGCAATGAGTAACTCATTTCCTGACTACCCAAAGCCTGTCTACCATCTACAAGGCACAAGTCAGGAGTGTGAGGGAATGCTCCTCACTTGCCTGGATGAGTGTAGCTCCGACAACACTCAAAAAGCTTGACACCATCAGGACAAAGCAACCCAAATAATTGGCACCACATCCACAAACATGCTCTCCCTCCATACTGATGCTCAGTAGCAGCAATGTGTACTATCTACTAGATGCACTGCAGAAATTCACAAATGTTCCTTAGACAGCACCTTCCAAACTCACGTCCCCTTCCAGCTAGAAGGACAAGGGTAGCAGACACATGGGAACACCAACATCTTCAAGTGCCCCTCCAAGCCACTTACCATCCTGAATTGGAAATATGTCGCTGTTTCTTCAGTGTCAATGAGTCAAAATCCCTGAATTCCCTCAATGGCATCTTGGGTCTACCTACAGCACATGGACTGCAGCGGTTCAACAAGGCAGCTCACCACCACCTTCTCAAGGGCAATTAGGGATGGGCTATAGCTGTTGGATCACGCAGTGGTACCTAAATTCTGTGAATCAATCAAAGCAGACTGTATCATATGATGTGATCTCAGGGTATAAAGATCTCAGACTTCATCGCAGCCTGAGATAACTTGAAGCATGACATGCATGTTCCCTGTTGCAATCTGATTGTTTAAATTTAACCCAGACACTGTATGCCTAAGGGGTGTAATTTTGTATACAATAGTTAGCTGTTGTAAATGTCTGCTGGATTCTTCAGTATCACAATACCCACAGCCAGTTTCTAATGTTAGGAGAAATAACATAAGCATAAGGGGGCAGCACGGTGGCACAGTGGTTAGCACTGCCCCCTCACAGCACCAAGGACTCAGGTTCAATCCCAGCCTCAGGAGTGTGGAGTTTGCACGTTCTCCCTGTGTCTGCATGGGTTTCCTCCAGGTACCCTGGTTTCTTCCCACAGTCCAAAGATGTGCAGGCTAGGTGGATTGGCCATGCTAAATTGTACATAGTGTCAGGGATGTGTAGATTAGGTGGGTCATAGGGGGATGGGTTTGGTGTGGACTGGCAGGGCTGAAGAGCCTGTTTCCACATTGTAGGGATTCTATATAACCATCCAGTCTCTAAACATCTCACATCCTGGGCACAGACCTTGGAATGATAAAATGTCCAGCATTACAAGCTGCCATTTTGACAGCTCCTGTTTTAGAAGAAGTGAATAAGGAAAATATGAGGTTATGCAGGGAAAAAGCATTATGGGGAACGTTGTTAGTAGCCCATACATCTGGTACCCAACTCCTACCAATCTGGTACCATACTTCCCTACTAACTGGTGCTCTATCCCCTGTCACCCTACCCATGACACCTTATCCACCAGGCACTTTACCTACTTGGCACCTTACTCCCCTACAACCTATCCCCCAACACACTAACCCCTACACAATTTTGTACCCTACCGCCTACTCTTTTGGCACCCTACTTACTTGGCACCATGCCCTCCTGGCACCCTAACCCTACACTTACCCTTCCACATGCAGTGTCAAAGTGTCTGTGTATAATGCTGAGCACTTCATCTCAGAGCACGACAACTGACTGCTGCGGAGAAATGGGATGTGGTTCGCGTCCGTCCACGTTTCTGTGCTACGAGGTACAAGTCACAGAATGGATGTACAGCTGCACATTCCCGAATGAGTCCTGGTCAGAATCTCCTGTCAGAAACGCGGAGCAGAGATAGCAGGAACTGCAGATGGTGGAGAATCTGAGATAACAAGGTGTAGAGCTGGATGAACACAGCAGGCCAAGAAACATTAGAGGATTCTGAAATAAATAGGGAGAGAGGGGGATGCAGCTAGAAGATGGATAAAGGAGAATATAGGTGGAGAGGAGACAGACAGGTCAAAGAGGTGGGGATGGAGCCAGTAAAGGTAAGTGTAGGTGGGGAGGTAGGGGGGAGATAGGTCAGTCCAGGGAGGACGGACAGGTCAAGGGGGCGGGATGAGGTTAGTAGGTAGGAGATGGGGGCAGGGCTTGAGGTGGGAGGAGGGGATAGGTGGGAGGAAGGACAGGTTAGGGAGGCTGGGATGAGCTGGGCTGGTTTTGGGATGCGGTAGGGGGAGGGAGATCTTGAAGCTTGTGAAGTCCACATTGATACCATTGGGCTGCAGTGTTCCCAAGCGGAATATGAGATGCTGTTCCTGCAACCTTCAGGTGGCATCTTTGTGGCACTGCAGAAGGCCGAGGATGGACATGTCGTCCGAGGAATGGGAGAGGGAGTTGAAATGGTTCGCAACTGGGAGGTGCAGTTGTTTATTGCGAACCGAGTGTAGGTGTTCTGCAAAGCGGTGCCCAAGCCTCCGCTTGGTTTCCCCGATGTAGAGGAGGCCACAACGGGCACAGCGGATGCAGTATACCACATTGGCAGGTGTGCAGGTGAACATCTGCTTGATGTGGAAAGTCTTCTTGGGGCCTGGGATGGGGGTGAGAGGGGAGGTGTAGGGGCAGGTATAGCACTTCCTGTGGTTGCAGGGAAAAGTGGCGGGTGTGGTGGGGCTGGAGAGGAGCGTGGAGCGGACAAGGGAGTCATGGAGAGAGTGGTTCCTCCAGAACGCAGATAAGGGTGGGGAGGGAAAAATGTCTTTGGTGGTGTGGTCGGATTGCAGATGGCGGAAGTGTCGAAGGGTGATGCGCTGAATCCGGAGGTTGGTGGGGTGGTATGTGAAGACGAAGGGGATTTTGTTTTGGTTGTTATTGCGGGGAGGGGATGTGAGGGATGAGTTGTGGGAAATGCGTTCTCGACCACTGAGGGGGGCGAAATTGGGGTCCTTGAAAGACGAGGACATCTGAGATGTACGGGTGTGGAATGCCTCATCCTAGGAGCAGATGCGGCGGAGGCGAAGGAATTGGGAATTGGGGATGGCATTTTTGCAGGAAGGTGGGTGGGAGGAGGTGTATTCTAGGTAGTTGTGGAAGTCGGTGGGCTCAAAATGGATATCGGTTTCTAGGTGGTTGCCAGAGATGGAAACGGAGAGGTCCAGAAAAAAGAGAGAGGTATTAGAGATGATCCAGGTGAACTTAAGGTTGGGGTGGAAGGTGTTGGTGAAGTGGATGAGCTGTTCGAGCTCCTCGTGGGAGCATGAGGCGGCACCGATACAGTCATCAATGTAACAGAGGAAGAGGTGGGGTTTAGGGCCAGTGTAGCTACGGAAGAGGAATTATTCCACATAACCTACAAAGAGGCAGGCATAGCTTGGGCCCATGCAGATACTCATGGCCACCCCCTTTGTCTGTAGGATGTGGGAGGAATTGAAAAAGAAGTTGTTGAGGGTGAGGACGAGTTCAGCTAAGCGCATGAGGGTGTCAGTGGAGGGGGACTGGTCGGGCCTGCGGGACAGGAAGAAGCGGAGGGCCTTTAGGCCATCTGTATGGGGAATGCAGGTGTATAGGGACTGGACGTCCATGGTAAAGGTGAGGTGTTGGGGACCGGGGAATTGGAAGTTCTTGAGGAGGTGGAGGGCGTGGGTGGTATCACGGACGTAGGTAGGGTGTTCCTGGAGCAAGGGGGAGAAAATGGAGTTGAGATAGGTGGAGATAAGTTCGGTGGGGCAGGAGCAGGCGGAGACAATGGGTAGACCAGGGCAGTTAGGTTTGTGGATTTTGGGAAGGAGATAGAAGCGGGTGGTGCGGGGTTGGGGATTGACGAAGTTGGAGCCTGTGGGTGGGAGGTCACCTGAGGTGATGAGGTTGTGGATGGTTTAGGAGGTGATGGTTTGGTGGTCGGGGATGGGATCATGATCAAGGAGGCGGTAGAAGGAAGTGTCGGAGAGTTGGCGTTTGGCCTCGGCGATGTAGAGGTCAGTGCGCCATACGACAACTGCGCCTCCCTTGTCCGCGGGATTTATGGTGATGTAGGGATTGGAGCAGAGAAAGCGGAGTGCTGCACGTTCCAACTGCACCTCCCAGTCGCGAACCATTTCAACCACCCCTTCCACTCCTTGGACGACATGTTCATCCTGGACCTCCTGCAGTGCCACAACGATGCCACCTGAAGGTTGCAGGAACAGCATCTCATATTCCGCTTGGGAACCCTGCAGCCCAATGGTATCAATGTGGACTTCACAAGCTTCAAAATCTCCCCTCCCCCTACCGCATCCCAATACCAGCCCAGCTCGTCCCCCACCTCCATAACCTGTCCTTCCTCCCACCTATCCCCTCCTCCCACCTCAAGCCCCAGCCCCATCTCCTACCAACTAACCTCATCCCTTCCCCTTGACCTGTCCGTCCTCCCTGGACTGACCTATCTCCTCCCTAACTCCCCACCTACACTTACCTATACTGGCTCCATCCCCGCCTCTTTGACCTGTCTGTCTCCTCTCCACCTATCTTCTCCTCTATCCATCTTCTATCCGCCTCTCACTCTCTCCCTATTTATTTCAGAATCCCCTTCCCCTCCCCCATTTCTGAAGAAGGGTCTAGGCCCGAAACATCAGCTTTCCTGGTTCTCTGATGCTTCTTGGTCTGTTGTGTTCATCCAGCTCTACACCTTGTTATCTCAGAAACGCGGAGCACTTTGGTTTTGTGAAAAAGGGGCCAGAGTGGCAATGTGAGAGAGATTGACAGAAAATTCAGCCTGTCATTACATTCAACGTGGAAGCTAAAAGCATGTTGTTAATTATTCCAATTGGAGTTTGGTACATTCTTGTGCCCCCGAAGAATCACGATATATTCGAGACAGGACCGAGTTGTATAAAAGGGGAGTGCTGACAGTAATTAGGTCTCGCTGTCTTCCAGTTCCATTGTGAATAATTCATCGAGTGAAGGAGATCTCCTTTCACAGGGACTTGGCTCTGTCTTCACAGTAGGTTTACAGGCTACAATTGGAGTCCAGCCAAGGAGTTACTTATTACTCCCAAGTAGGAGTCCTGTCAAAATAAGAAGACTATAAGCAAATCTCACCTTTAAATGATAAAAGAGTGTAAAGCAGAGAGATAATAAGCAAGAGATAGCAGGAACTGCAGATGGTGGAGAATCTGAGATAACAAGGTGTAGAGCTGGATAAACACAGCAGGCCAAGCAGCATCAGAGGAGCAGGAAGGCTGACATTTCGGGCCTAGACCCTTCTTCAGAAATAGAATGGGTCTAGGCCCAAAACATCAGCTTTCCTGCTCCTCTGATGCTGCTTGGCCTGCTGTGTTCATCCAGCTCTGCACCTTGTTATCTCAGATAATAAGCAATTAGATTTGAGCTGGCTTGGATTGCA